>CATIWR010215670.1:0-35940 GCA_949677035.1 Omphalea diandra
ACCGAGCGCGACAGAGACAATAAAAACAACTCATAAAAATTTATATATAACCCCCACATCATTTATATATATATATATATATATATATATATATATATATATATATATATATATATATATATATATATATATCACAACGTACTTACCCTGCATCTGCATATATTCCTAACTTAAGACCCTTGCTATGAACATAATCTGCTAGAGCTTTAATCCCAGAAGGGAATGTCGTCCTGTTCGCCACAAGATTTCCCTAATTATCAAAGTAAACAAGCGACAAATAATTTGTTTTAGTTTATTATCTATCTATCTATATATTTTTGGCAAAAAGATCAATAGAGAGAAAAAGTTATGGAACCTGGTAGTCTCGTTTTGAGTCACCCCAACAATCATCTACATAATTCAAAGAATGCATGAGTTAGTAGTAGTAAGAACGATTATTACATGTATTGGTTGGTTAAGGTTGTATAACGATTACCTATATTGACGAACACGTAACCAAGATCAGCTAGCCCAGTCGAGACTAAAGCGTCAGCTGTTGAACACGATATCCGTCAGTTACCATTTATTAGATACTCTAATAACTTACTATCTATGGCATTAGCCTGCATTAATTAGTTTTATGAGCCATAGTGCGGTCTCTGTATGGCTAGGATGATCGTTCTACCACAATAAATCATCAAATGTGATGCTTTCTTAATCATCCATACTTCAATTTCATCATGATGATCGGTGTTAATAATAATAATTTACCTGTTTCCTTAACAATCTGCTCATTTATCTGGCAGTGGAAGTGATTCCAACTGCTCCATCTGTACCAAACAAGAATAGAAAAAACCTCAAGAGATCTTTTGCGCATGCATGTATCTGTCAATCTATGTATAAGATCAATGAGAGAGAGAGAGAATACGAGAAATTTCAGTTACCCCATTGGAGGAGTGAGACCAAGGCTATTGTCAAGCCTGCTACTTCCATCATTGCTGTTTATGGCAGATTCCAAGCGTCTGGATGCAACTATGCCACAAGAGTATAAGAGAAATGATGAGCATAGAAACATACATAAACGGCAGCGTCTATCCATGATCTGCAGCTGCATGCTTTCCCACTAGAATCGCACCAGTGTTCTATTTCTTGTTTTACTGTGATTTTTGCCTATATAGGGTTACTGTTTTTTGAGTCTATAGATTTCTTTAGATTAAAAAATTAACAGATTAATGTTTGTACTAAAAATTATAATCATTTATTAAACATAATTATTAATACACACATATATCATTCAAAACTCTCTCTCTCTCTCTCTATATATATATATAGATACATACTCAAACCGAACCAGTGATTTGCTCAGCACGTGTTAGAACATTCACTGACTAATTATTAATATGATTAGATTAGTTAGTGATACAAGTGGTCGATTAACTAATTATTAATTAACGAATTATCAGCACGCTGTATGATACTATCACTGTCAAGTCGATGTGTTTCTATAAGAACTAAGAGTGACCACCAATATAAGTTTATTAAATCGCACTCACCGCTATATTCTAGACATGTGCCACCACCTTTGCGGTTGAAAACCTACTGCCATCGGTAATGGCATGGAAGCCAACCTACCACCACTTGTGAAAAGTTAACCTCTATGGCGCTTATTTTCTAGTCAATGCAAATAATAATAAGCATAGTGATTTAAAGATGCTACTTGTCCTTGTTGATCGTATCCAAAGGGCAACGCAAGAGGTAACCTTTTTCCTTTTAAAACGTGGATAGAAAAAAGGGAATTATACCATTTCCCTCATGGTGGGGAAAAAATCAAGCCTCATTGCATCATCAGCTTCCTTGTAAAAAGAATCAGCTAAAAGCTGATATTTTTTTCCAGTCTTCATCTGAAAGCAAAATTAGATATAATGGACTGGAAAATTACTTCATCTGATCCTACCTCCTATGATGCACTGGAAAATTAAATATAATCCTGGAAGGAAAGAGAGGTATTCAGCACCGAATGAAATGTCAAAATTTTTACTAGCAATTATGTAACATTATACCCTTCGGACAAAGTTGGCAAGCGGTCCAACAATCAGAAAAAGCCTAATACATTGTCTACCGAAAATTTTACCGCTTTCCTCAAGAAAACTTGATAAGAACCTGCCATTACAAAGCGAGGCCCATTTTGAAAACAGAACCAACATGACGAATAGATGTTAAGTTTTAAGAGCACATATCGTAAGATTAAAGGCCCAAAGAATTCACTTTACTTTTCCGCTTAGTTCTTCCAACAGACGCATAAAAGAAATCCCAATGCTTCCTTGAAGTTCGTGATTCTAGCTATAATCCATGCTCAGAATACTACCTTCACATAGAAGGTCCAATATATACAACGGCTTGGTCATATTCTTGAATGCGCCAGCAGTTCTTTCAGCAAAGGTGGCGACCTAAAAGTGTTCAAGATTTCTGCACCTAATTGCACCTGATTCACAAAGCCTCCCTGAGGCTAAATGTTCTAGCTATGTCCCTAGCATTGTCATAATCATTGAGCTCAACCAGCATCTTCTTCAAGCGACGCGCCAGTTCACTGGTCTCAGTTTCAGTCACACCTGATACGTGCTTTTTCTCCAATGTTCTCCCCAATGACAAAACACAATCCACCAAAGGACGCAACTTTTGGCTGCAAAGTTACATTTGAAAACAAGAAGACACCACTAATATGAAGTTGGAGCAAACAATAATAAAGAATAAATAAGTAATAAAAGATGGGCTATAACATCCTTCTCCCCCAACCCCAACCCCCCCCCCCCTCCCTTTTTCCTTTAAAGAGAATCTGAGAAAAAAATAATGCACAAGACAAAAGGAAAGTTAGCCCAAACCATCAATGGTTTCTGCAAGACTCTTCTTTCATTAATAGATCATACAGCTTGCCAAGATACAAGTATTTTTATATACCACACCCATTTCAGCTTCAGAACTACAAAAGGCACTCACCTAGGATCCATGTTTCTTAACTCCCATCTTTGTTCTACCATTTATGTATCATTTCTCTCAATTTGATTGACCAAAATATAATTGAATCCGATAAATAAAAATTTGATTGAAATCAAGACAAATTTCTTAAGTATACAGGGAAACAGGGCCTACAACAATTCATAGTACATAATGCAACAATCCATCTATCCTAATAACTATCAGGAGCTAAAACAAGGAGATGAAAGGGAATGCTATTGCAATGACCAGTAAAACGTCATCTTGGAGATCAAATTTTTCTAAACGCAACAGGAAAGAGAGACCTTCAACCTCTTGATGACAAACCCAGTGCATTTACCATAGCAGAAAACAATAGCCCTTTAATACTAACCATCAGAATTAACTTCCATCATCATAAACTCCCACTAAAAAAATAATTATTCTCAAAAAGCAGTGTCTGGAAGTAGATCCTGCTACAACTATATTACATCTATATACCCTACTTCACAAAATCATTTAATTTTCATGTAATGTCATTGCTGGACAGGACAGGGCAATGCAGTCATGGGAAATTGAATAATAAAACAAGAATTGATGGATACTTTCAGTACCTGTTGTCCCTGGTGACGCTTGAACCCGCCCAAACACCAGATAAAGAAGCAATGATCCTTTCAGTTCTTGTGATTGCATCATGAACATTTGATGCAACACTTCGAACATGAGGTAGAACCTTCCCACATAGAAGATCATCAAGTGCCAGCTTCTCCAGAACTGGCAATGCCAGAATATCCTTCCACAAGCAAATATTTTTTATTAAACGAACTGACATCCCAAACCGATATGCTGCAACTCGACCAGCGCCAGGCACAGCCTTAAGCACGAGTGGACTCCACGTTGGAACCTGTTGAATGGAAAGGAGTGGAACAACTAAAAGAGCCATATTTTCTTGCAAGAAGCAAGAATAATTTTTTCCAATTAAAACTTGTTTATTTTTTAAAGACAATAAAAGGCAAAAAAAGGGGGGAGGGAGTTTAAGTCCAAAAGACATACCATAATGTCAGTAACAGCATCAGCTAGACGGGTTCGGATTGCAACCAATAGCTCTGCTAGAGCCTCACTAGAAGCTGGCACATAATTCGTTACCAAACTTGTGGCAGAAACAGCATTTTTAGTTTCTCTTGTACTAAGCATGTCCCAACAGTGTACGATTTCATGATGTAAAATAGGAATTGCAACCTTTTCGACCAGTTCTGGAATGAGGCTACCATCAGCGTCGTTAGGACTCAGATCACTTCCATCTTCTGGCAAACCATAATTAAATAGCAAGGAATGCCTGGACAGGAGAAGTAATTGAGAGTGTAAAAAGAAAAAGAACAAAGATAAACAAGAAGCCAAAATATGCATGAAGTATTTGTGAGCATAAAATATGAAATTACAAAGAAAGGAAGTAAGGGGGAAAAAAACAACACAAACTCCAGAAAACAAACTCTGTTCATCAGAAAAAAATAGAGCAAAACATAGTAGGAGATCCAAGAAAAACTTCAGCATGTTAATCTGAACCAGTTTCAAAACTTAAAGTAATACCATTTCATATCATAAAAATCTGCATCCTCATGCAGAGGATCCCACTTTAGGAGTTCCAGTCTCACATATGGAGAAAAGATGGCTGGTGCACTTAGTGACATGTAAGCATCATGATAGCTTGTTGAATATTTTTTCTTCCATCTTTCAAACTTTTCTTTAACCACTGAAAGTTGAGAATATTCTTCCGAAGCATCACCAAAAATCTGATCAGCAGTTTGAAGCAACAAGTCACGGTTTGATTGGTAAGCCGCACTTTCACTGTCACTCTCATCCGTACTGGATTCTCCCTCTATTTTCTGATCAGGACCATCTTCCTTCATAGAAGACAATCTCTTAGCCTCAAATCGAGCTTTCCTATGCTGACGGGCCTCAGCCCTCCTCTTCACATCCATACGCTTCTGTAGGTTGATGTCTCTACCAAATTCGTCTAACTTCACCGGTAGATTAGTTTGTTGTTTCATTGTAGCTAATGCTGCTTGGGCTGCACTTGTGGCAGCTGTAATGACTGCTGTACTGCTCCCACGTTCACTGAAAACCAACATTGCTGCCTTTACAGCTGCTTCGACCTCCATCATTTCATCATTATTATCAGCAGTTCTTCTTTCTAAAATAGCGGATGCATGTTGTTCATGAAGCTTCTGCATCTGCTCTTCCAATTCCTCAATGTAAGGAGCTTTATCCTGAACAGTAAAACATTTATAGCAAAACAAAATGATAAGTGCACACATTCAAGGGGCTGCTAACAAAGAAAGTAACAGAATATTAAAGAAATTCTCATATTACTGATAGGAGCATGTATAAATAGGGAGACCCAGATGCAGATATATTGAAACACAGCCTTAAAAGGTAACCCAGATTCAAGTCTGATAAGTGCATGGCAAATACATGTCCAAGTTTCATTGTCTTATATTCTAAACACTTCCATCCACTTTTTCTCAAAGCATAATATGCATCTGAGCTAAGGCCTCCATTCTAGGTGTCCCACAGGGATATGTTGAGGTAACATGAAGAGTCAGAGAGAAAGGTTAGGAGGAAAGAAGACAGTGAACCAATTATACATGCAAGCGTGTGCATGCATACCTTTTGTAATGTGTGTTGCACGAGACATGGTTAATTATTATTACTACATCTAGCATTTGATTTCAAATTTTAGAATGTTTCTTATAGTTTATGAGAATTTAGAATTATAAAATTATAAATCTAATAAGACTAATTTTATAGTATCTTTTGACTTTCTCATTGTTGTAGACAACTATATATATATATATATATATATGAAAATTGTTAATTAATCTCATCTTCCCATTTGAATTGCAATCTTCTCATGTTTGATACATATACTCTTTGGAAAAGCTAAAAAAATTATGAAGTATTATAGCGAATCACTCACAACCAATCAATTTTTTTTAACCAATCACGTTTCACATCCACTAATAATATAAGTACAATTAGAAAATAATTTACGACATCAGTGTTTTAAAAGTTTACATCATGATGTTATTTATTTATTTTGTTTAATCAACAACTTTTGGCAATGGGATTGTGCTTGTGACCTCCTATACCAACAACCACTAGGAAAACATTTTAATTCATCAAAAGTCAACTTCAACATATATGCCCTTAGGCATGCCCATACATATATAGGAAAATACTTACCCAATGACATGGATTAATTTGTATCCTCATAGAATTAGTTTCATATCCCTAACATATCATCAGTCAAATAATTTCATGGCCTAGAAAAGAACAGGCATCCTAATCGAAGTGTCCAAGAGGAGAAGTGGCACAATACAAACCTACCTTATCTTGCAAGAAATCAAAATTCTCTCAAGTGCTAATTTCAAACATAGCAAGGGGAAACTTGGTTACCACATAATTTCTTCAAATATGCTAACCATCTCAATACATCTTTTTTTCTTTGCTGATTAATTGAATTTACAAATATAAAACTATTTGCCCAAGAATTTATGCTATGACATGTTGGTAATACTGTAAGTACTGATGTCCTTATTTCTCCAATGAATGTTTTACGCATCATACATTCATTTGCATATAGATATACATATACATATACATATACAGGACATAGAATTAGATAAATTCATACCTGCAGAAATTCACATACAACAGAAACAAAGTCACGAAGCTTTTGCATAAAGATGAACTTCTCACCAGCAGCAGATAGAGAGTTCTCAAGAGCAGTAATGTTCATCAATGAGGCTGATAAATTCTCATCAGTCTTTGTCAGCGATGAAACTGTTCTACTGTGAGATTCCTGATGCAAAAATTTAGGAACTAAGCAAATTTTATTCCCAAAAATTCAGATGATATTCTATGCTAATGAACTCAATCATCCATAAAATATTTTTACATTGAAAACCCTTGTAAATGTGAATAGACGAGTTAACATAAAGCAGATGAAAAAAATATAGTTTGACTTGAAGGCTGTGTTCCCAGCAGCAAAGAGAATAATCAAACCAGAGCTTCAATAGTGTACGCAAGAATCTCACTCTCTAGAATCTAGTAAACTCCATATTCTCAACAAATCCCATACTCTAGTTTGGTTTCGTCATAAGTTCCCCCTACCTCAGCCCACCACAGAAAAGAGATGGGAATTTCGATACCTACTACCAAATCTAATAGCAGCTTCTGGACTCAGGTTTGGAATCTGGACCTCCTCTCCGGCAAATCTAAAGTTTGAAAGCCCAACACCACACCAAAAGATGGGCCTTTGATCAAAGTCCATGGAGGAGGTGGAAAATTTATCATTATTTTAGGTATGATTTTATCATTATTTGCTTTAATAATTATTATAAATGTATATATTTAAAAAATATTTACAAATATTCTCCTATATTTTTGTTACATTTACACATTTTTTCACATTTTATTTCCTAAAATTTTGTAAAATATCATTTTTTTTGTATCTATTTTCACGTTTCTTATTTTTGTGCTATTAAAAGCTCAATATCGTAGTATACTTAAAAGACTTTCATCTTTCTTATTTTTTTTTTTTTTTTCCTATTCCATTTTGGTGTGACAATCAAATAGCATGATATATAGTTGCCAACCCTATTTTTCATAAAAATATAAAATATTCTGACATTGACTGTCATTTTATTAAAGACAAGTGTAAACATATTTTCACAAAATAGCAGCTTATAAATCTTTTTAACAAATTTTTATATGCTTCAACTTTTAATTTTTCAATGTCCAAATTGGGCTTGATAGATTTCCACCACGCTCCAACATGAAGAAGGGATGTAGCATTATTTATTTTTACAACTATTTGTTTTAGTTTGTCATTAATAACTAGCAGGCAATTATTGGTGTATAAGACAAATTACTAAAAGTTGTTGAGCTAACATAATTAGTTAGATGATTATAATAGCAAAACCTATTCATAATGATTTTTTATGAAAGAAAACAAGGATTTTTCTCTTTCTCTAATTTTCTATAAGCTGGATTAAGTTTTGCATTTATTAACGGCGGTTGCCACCACTATCCTATTCGCTATCCGAGCTACTTGCTGCTCTTGAGAAGTAGACGTCTCAATCAACCCATCATCGAATCATATTTGTGTCATCTTGGTTCAAATGCTTAGCAAGAGAATGGACTCTGCTTGAGAAATTAATGTTGTAGTTGAGAATGATATGTCGAGTTTCTTATCCTTTTTGTGTGTGTCTATATATATATATATATATATATATATTCCAGCAGATGAAAAAAATATAGTTTGACTTGAAGGCTGTGTTCCCAGCAGCAAAAAGAATAATCAAACCAGAGCTTCAATAGTGTTCGCAAGAATCTCACTCTCTAGAATCTAGTGAACTACATATACTCAACAAATCCCATATCCTAGTTTGGTTTCGTCTTAAGTTCCCCCTACCTCAGCCCATCCCAGAAAGAGATGGGAATTTCGATAGCTACAACCAAATCTAATAGCAGCTTCTGGGCTCAGGTTTCTCTTCGATGATTCTTTCTTCATTAGTTCACCGTTTGCAGCTTTTTTTTGTCATTCCCATGTGCATAACTTAGGGATAAATTTGGCTTACTATATAATCCCACAACTAGCTGTTATACCTTTTATATCATGTGCTACCTAATACATGGTAATAACTACTAATAACATCTCCAGTAGAGCAACTTTTGTCTTCTGAGCATAACAGCCATTACTATGCTCTAATAGGATGACAAAAACGCATTTGTAGAGGCTAAAAATTTATTCTGTAATTTTGCCAATAAATGTCTACTTCTACTACCAATATAATCATGGTGTTCAAATATCAGTTCAACAATCTTATGACAAATCATCACAACTAGATACCTTAAATTCTGTAAGGTAATTTCAGGGCATATAGCTTTTTTCATGTTGTATGTCAATAAGGGGAGCAAAACAAGCATGCAATAGAAAAACTAAGGCTACACGTTGTAATGACAAGTATGAAATAACAATAATATACCTTAAGCCTCGTGACATTGTCCTGCAAAGCTTTCCTAGCAATCTCAGCCTGCTGTGGTAAGGACAAGGAATCTAAACCTTGAGATGTTCGAAATGCCCCTCCAATGCTCGGAACTGAATCATACACGACAGGCCTCTGCAGCTGCTGCTGATTGTGCAACACAGTAGGAGTAGAACTAGTAGGGAAAATACTTGTAGTAGCAGAGGCATCGTCCATTCTCTTTCCTAAACCCTTCCTAAACTGCTCTTCCTCCCAAATTTTATCCTCCTCATCCTCATCATCAACACCACCACTGGGCCCCTCCAAGATAACATGAGAATTAGAATATCTAGCGGGAGTAGGGCCAATCATTGCTTTCACAAGCTCATTATCATGATCTCCATTGTCAAAATCCTCAAAGACACCATAACTAGTGGTGGTGGTGTTCTCTTTCTTCCCAATCATGGCAATTCGCGTCCTAAACTCAGGCTCTTCATCACTCAACCCTCCTTGTGCATTAGAGCCTCCATCCAAGGAGATATAATCAGGAGCTGCTGTCCTGGACTGCCTCATCCTCTCCCTTTTTGCCCTGATCCTCTTGATGGTCTCTTCATCCGGAATAGAGGAATAATCGTTGGAGGATTTGACCAGAGCAAGATTTGCCAATCTATTTTCCGCATCATTCCTCCTCCTGTGAATATTACCTTGCTCTTCTTCTTCGCCTTCCTCCTCCTTGGAATATAACTGTTGTTGGGGTGGTTTTAGGGTTTGGTGGTGGTCATCTTGATCCTGGGTGGGTTTGAGGAGACCCTTAAGAATGATTTTGGGCTCAGAAGTAGAAGAAGTGGGTTTAGCTAGGGTTCGGGTGTTCTTTTGAAGCTCAAGAAGGGCTTCTTTTGTGTAAGTACCTGCTTGAGGAAGCACATTAGAGGTTGTAGACGATGTAGTTGGAGGTAGACGGTCTTTCGAGGCGGTCAGCTTATGTTTGTAACTTTGCCTAGCAGGATGTTTCTGAGAAGCAGAAGAAGATTTGGAGGAGATGCGAGATGATGGGGTTTCCTCCCCGTCTTCGTCGTCGGCGAAACTCAAGAGCTTCTTCGGTTTTGAAGAAGAAGGGGGCTTGCGAGAGGCGGAAGGGGTGGTGGCGCTGCGAATGTTGCTGTTAGCATCGTTATCTTTTTCGTCGTCGTCGTCGTCGCCTCGGCGGCGGAAGTTTCTGGATTTGGCGGAGGAGCTCATACTGATGTTGCTTTGATATTTGAGATAATTGGATTTAAGACTCTCGAACCACGGAGTCGGTTGACTGCTAAATCCCTCCAATTCCTATTTTCCAAATGATGCTTCTTCCTTCCCCTCTTCCTGTGAATACTGGATTCTGATTTCGGATTCGGTTTGGGGTTTGGAATCTGGACCTTCTCTCCTGAAATCTAAAGTTTAAAAGCCCCACGCCACGCCAAAAGATGGGCCTTTGATCAATGTCCACAGAGGAAGTGGAAATTTTATCATTATTTTAGGTATGATTTTATCATTATTTGCTTTAATAATTATTATTATAAATGTATATATTTAAAAAATATTTACAAATATTATCTTCTATTTTTGTTACATTTACAAATTTTTTCATATTTCATTTTTTAAAATTTTGAAAAATATCATTTTTTTCATATCTATTTTCACATTTTTTATTTTTATGTTATTGAAGCAAAAGCTCAAGACTTTCGTCTTTTTATTTTCTTTCCTATTCCATTTTCATGTGAGAATCAAATAGCATGATATATAGTTGCAAACCATATTTTTTTATAAAACTATAAAATATTGTGAGATTGAATGTCATTTGATTAAAGACAAATGTAAACATATTTTCACAAAATAGCAGCTTATAAATCTTTTTAACAAATTTTTATATGCTTCAACTTTTAATTTTTTAATGTCCAAGTTGGGCTTGATAGATTTCCACCAAGCTCCAACTTGAAGAAGGGAAGTAGCATTATCTATTTGTACAACTATTTGTTTTAGTTTGTTATTAACAAGTAGCAGCCAATTATTGGTGTAGAAGAAAAACTACTAAAAGATGTTGAGCTAACATAATTAGTTAGATGATTATCTCTGTATAAATAGCAAAACTTATACGTAATGATTTTTTATGAAAGAAAATAAGGATTTTTCTCTTTCTCTAGTTCTCTATAAGCTTGATTAAGTTTTGCATTTATTAATGGCGGTTGCCATTACTATCCTATTCACTATCAGAGCTACTTGCTTGATCTTGAGAAGCATAGGTCTCAATCAACCCATCATTGAATCATATTTGTCTCGTCTTGGTTCAAATGCTCAGCAAGAGAATGAACTCTGTTTGAGAAATTAATATTGTAGTTGAGAATGATATGTAGAGTTTCCTATCCTCTCTCTCTCTCTCTCTCTCTCTCTCTCTCTCTCTCTCTCTATATATATATATATATATATATATATATAACATTAAAAAAATAAAATCTTATTAGATTCCAATATTTTTATTTGATATATTTTAATAGATAAAATAATAGAATTCAAATATTAACAAAACTTCCATAATTACTCATACATATAATAAATTTATATTATATAAGTAAATAAATCAATCTAAATAACAAAATTTCGAGAATAATAAGATATTATAATCTTTTTAAAATCTTACTATTGAATTTTTGAAGTAAATTAAAATATCAAACATAAAAACAAAACGAGAATTTTATTCTCATTCTATTTTTTAATATATCAAACATACTCATATAGTTCATGAAAATATATAGGGATATTGAGCTTACAAAGAAAAGCACATGTGTAGAAATAACTACGTCTTATTTGAAAATTAGATTTCAAAAAAATTTAATGGAATTTCTATTTTAGTAATTCTCCTTCTAGTGTTTGAAAATTTTACATTTAAAAAATTCAAAATTTTTTTGAAAAGATAAATAATTGATAAGAAAGTCAAATAAATTCAACAGTTATAGGATTTTAAGAGAATTCATTTTAATGAGACTTTTTGTTGTCAGTATCTCAAAGAAAAGTAGTTTAGGAATGTTAAATTTTAATATTTGATTTGTACAAAAATACTATATTTGGGAAAGTTAAATTCATAAACATATAGGTCATACTCTTTACTTTTTTATATCTATTATAAATTATTATATAAATATACATAGATAATCATATCCTTAATTAATATAATATATAGACATATAACCTTATATTTAGTTTTATTTACTAAACTAAAAATTACATATTTGTCATACGAATTGAAGACTTCTTAAGCAATTCAACAAAATTAGAGGATATTGACCATCATTAGATAGATCAAATGATTACAAAATTATAGAAATTTGGGGCCTTTTATTATTTATTAAGTAATTAAATTATTTTTTATTTTTTAATTTTTATTATCATGAAACTGTATATTTAAATGCGTATTTTGGCTTGCTAGCATATTTATATTTTATATTGGATTGATCATTAACTATTATAAATTTTATTCCATAAAATTTTTTATATGAATTAATTAAAATATATAATTAATTAGGGACGTAATAGTAATCTGAATTAATTTTTTTCAACTTTCTTTTACATTGATTTTGAATTCCTAAGAAAATCTTATATCCAACCAAATATAAAAATCTTACATTTTCTAAATTACTTTTCTAAAAATTTACTTTTTTAAGAAAGTGATTTCAAATAAAAATATCAAATTCCGATAACTGAATGTCAATGTTCAGATAAAGTCAAATAAGAAAATTCAATTAAGCCCTCTTAATTTAAAATTTATTCTAAATAAAAAATTATTAACAAAATTCTTTTCCTTTTTTGTTCACATGACATATGTACAATAGAGCTTTTTTAAAAAAAAGAAGGATAATGTCTCCTCTTTTTTGCCCTCTCTTGAGTCATAAATATGAATGGAATAAATATAGTGATCGTCAGGAGCTGGGTATCAACACAAACATCTTGCAGGAATGAGGATCCACATATTTTGTCAAGTTCCCTTGAAATCGTGCCTCTAAGGTGCGATGCTGTTTCATAAAAAAATATATATATATTTTTAAAAAAAATGGATCTTTAATTAATTTATAACTTACAATAAATCAAATATTATGTATATAATAATTAAGCTTATTATAAATGGATTAAGATTTAGATTCACCTCCCAAAGACCTCTTGCTTGGAATGTGGTATTTTTGGAGTTGAAGCCAATATCATCCCAGTGGGTTGTCAATTTGGAACCAAATATGTTTTTATTTACAAATAGTACTACTTTTCTATTTCCAGAAAGTGATCCTACCCATGTATGAACCAAAAAAAATCCATGAAAGACAACAAAACTTACAACATAATCGTGATTAATTGTGTATTAATGGCTTTTCTTATCAAAGTTAGAAATAATTACATCTCTTTCTCCTTCCATTCGAACTTTTTTTGCCTGAACTGCCAAGCTCTCTATCAAAAAATACATATATATACACAAATAGTAATTGAATTAGTAATTACAAATATATATATATATATTGGCTCTCACCTTGATTTACTGCTATGACCTCCTTATTACTGATTATTTGCATGGTTTCATTGGTCATACTTCGTATGTCGCATCCTAAGAGAAGAGGTTTCCTACAATACCATAGCATCAAGAGTGGTGGTGTCATTTGCACTATATAAGGTGTCATTTGCATTACATTATAATTAATGGTTTATGACTGCAAATCATTTCGTTATTTTTCACCTAAAAGAAAAAAAAAATCAATGTTTTAAAGCACAAATAAGCAACTTGTATCCTAAGAAAAAGAAGAAAAATGTTCTTTAAACATTATCATGTGAGCATCATGAAGGAAATATTTTTAAAAAAAATTATCTATACAGATGTTCATTGAATAGATTGCTCAATTTATACAAATATTGGTGCTTAATTTCACTCATTATATTAAATTAGAAGTTAATATATTTAGATTTTTTAAATAATAAATAATGTTTAAAAATTAATAATTTTAAATTTTATAATATTTGGGCTACAAATAGCAAAATGAGGGACGTAATAAATATATGCAAAAATATGCAAGTGATAACCCTACCATCAATAAGTTTAACTATGCAACCACAGTAATCCCTTTCCATCATTTTATACTTCATATAAATTGAATAATCGCAATCATAAAATAGTCAGAATCAGAATCACATGTGCGAATAGTTACCTTGGAGATAGCCCATATACTGAAGTGCAGCATATATTCACTATACTTCATCCCTCCATTGCCAACTTCCAGCATATCTGGATCTGGTTAAGTGCAGTGAATGTTGGCACTTTTTTGTGTCAATATAGTATCATAAAATTTCATTTATTATCATTTCAATATAAGGTTACACACACACACACACACTAACCATTCCAACCTCCAGGTTTGGCATAGTTAGCATAAACTTCATTCATGTCAGCTATTTTCAGCATACTATTGAAAACCAAATATAATATTGATCAGTTAAATTCATTCAAACCAGCAGTAACCTGCATTTTTTGTTTTCTCTACCAAAATTTATGCATGGTGCATTTTCTTTCAAACAAAGCCATTCAAAAACTCTAAACATATCCCATGAGTCTGAAATGTCATCAGTAGTTCTCCAGCTGTTTGCAATATTAGCTCTCCATAAACTTGGATGCATGTCTCCCCTAATATATATATAGAAATTAATTAAAAGGAGGGGATTAAAAGTAAATATTACATTTTTTTTAAAAGAAAACAAAGTCACTTTTCCATTATATATATATATATATAGGAGGAAGTAAGACTTACCACTGACACAGAGAAAAAAAAAATGGACGGTTAGTTTTCTTCAAGGCACGAGACATGGCATGATAACTGTTAAAATGTGGGATTGTTTTACATGTTTCACAGACGGGCAAATATAACAATAAATATGACACTTATAAAATGCTATATTAATGAAAATAACCTTATGGTTGTTTCTCTTATCATCATTGTAACAATTGTCGTATTTTAAGTGATCTATTCCCTGCAAACTGTACAAGAACAAATCGATTGAATTAAATGGCGACCAGATCATTCGATTGATTAAGTGAATAATATTTTAAAGCATCTGATAAAAATATGTAACTGTTGTCTAGTTTTGTTATTGATTTCTCAGAGATTCTGCTGTGCTCTTTATTTTCTTTTTTCTTTAGTAGGTTGGTATATACAGGTGCTATCTTTAGAATGGGTTTTGGGTTTATGGTTTGCTGGTCCGTCATCTTTCCTCTCTTTTTAATTTTCATTATTACAAAAAACTCACCGTTGCTTATTAAATAAAGAGTTGCACTGATTTGTTCTCGTAATACACCAACTCATCCTTGATTTCATTTTTATTATTATTTTTTGAACTAGATCAGCAGTTTTTTCTGCCTACTTAAATTTCTTAATTTGTATAATTATTCAATCGCATAAAAGTCATAAATATATTGAAAAATTTTAGAAATTTTGAAATTGCTTTCACAATCTTTCTCATCACGATAAAATCTACTACTAACTCTTCTCATCTCTATCTCCATCACTAATAAAATCATCCATACTTATATAGAAAAAAGCATTATATACTAACAAATCCAAATCCATAATAAAAACTAAAAATAAGAATGACAAAAAAGTTGACAAATTGAACAAAATTCAAATCTAAGCAAACGCAAATCAACCATCAATAATGGTGCTAGGATTTAACTCAAAATTTTAAGGGGATATAGAAAAAAGTCTTTTGCTTGCTTCAGAGACATACTGTTCAATGGATAGAGGATTATATCCTATGTGGATTAGCATTTTAGAGTTATGCTTAACTAAGTTTGAATTTCTATTGGAGCAAGATTTAAAGGAGACAAACTCTATAAATAAGATTGCTGCAGGAGAAACTCTTTGACTTTTGCCCAACATAATAAGGGTGATATAAATGAATTCAAAATGAAGAAATTCTTTTTTATTGTTGTGGGAGCTTCAACAACGAAGAGAAGTTCTTTAGGTTTAAGTCTCTTTCAGATACTTGCTCAAGTGCTGGAGAAAAAGTGCCTTAACCTAATTATTTGAAAGTTACTCAACTGTCATTGAGCAATATCCAGGAATCCATTAAGATCGATTCAGATTTAGTTGGATATAAGGGATATTTAATTTAATGATACTATATGTATGCAAGATGTATTGGAGTACAAAAATCATCCTTTTATATTTACAAGGCCTTAGCTGTAAAAGCTGTAAATGCTTTATTTTGAAAGATTTTGGTTGTAGTTATTGGAAACTTGAGAATTAAAATTCCCTCTGTGTTCTTGCGCCAGATTCAGATTATTGATTTAAGACAGATGAAGGTAAGCAAAGTGGATAAATTTTAAAAGAGAGGCAAAAAAAGAAACTCCATCTCCAGAATTTAGTAATAAATTGAGTGTTTTTGAACTCCTTCAAGTTATGCACCTCCCTTTCAGTCTGTTCTAAAATTGACTTTTTGTGTTGTTGTTCTTGTTAGTAGACTTTCATTAGGACAAAGTAAAAAAAAAAAAACAATATACTTTCACCCATGATGAGATAAAAAAAAAAAGTTTGATTACTTGATTTTGCTCAAGAAGAAAAAGGGTCGATTTATTATCTTTTTTTTTTTATGTCCCCGGAAATTTTAGAGTAGGTGCAAATTCTCCCAATTTATGCTGCTACATGAGTGAAAACCTTTTTCGTCTGAGACTTTAAGAAAAGAGGTCCATAAGATCTGTCACTAGGGGAGAGAGCTACAGCTTTCTTGATTTGAGACTAATCATAAAGGAAAATGGGATGCTTAACAAAAAGCAGAGCATTAATCCTTAGATAGATAGGTGGGATTAGGACTGATATCATGTTATTCTAGAGATAGACCAAGCTATGAATATTCTAATGTTTGTTTCTTTGAAGCTTATATATATATATAAAATAATGCTAGAGAGATCAAGTTGATCCGGATCAATAGAGATAAATAGGTAATTTTAGCACAAAACATTGCTCCTTAAATAGATTTTAAATTTTTTATTTGAAATTTGAAATTTTAATTTCCTGTACAAATTATTGACTGTATTTTTGAGTTTTTATACTTTCAACTATAACATTAATTACTTTTTCATTAATATTTCAATTTATTTTTTCTTTTTTAAAAATTTTAATATCTCTAGCTCAATTTTCTTCATTTCTTTCTTCATCTTTTTCTCTATCTTATTCACTCTTTATGCACTACTTATAAATATAATCATTTTCTAAGTTTTTTTTTATATTGTGCATCTTACTATTATTGAAACGAATGACCAATAAAAAAATAAAAGGAAAAAATTTTATGTTGTGTTTGAAACATTAAACCTGAAAAGTAAAGCCAAACATAGGAAGAATCAAAAGATCTTTAGATGAGTTTTCTTTAGAGAAAATAAAATTTTATTTTTTATCATATAGAAACTCTAATGATGATGTTCAAAATGATGGCTTTTTAGGAAGGAAAAAAATGTATTCGAAAATCTCTATTGTTATGGTTGTGATGCAAAGAGGGAGGTTTTAACTCTAGGATATTACATACCTGAAAGAAGCATGAAGTTGTCATTTTATTGGTCATGCTATGTGGATAGTTTCTGTGTATGTATGAATTATAGACTACATTTCAATCCCGATTATTGTTTCTAATTGTTTCGTTGGACTTTTTTTTAATTTAATTTTTACAATCATAAGTGGAATATATTAATTTACTTATATTAATATTTGATTAGGGAGATTCAACATATGTTGGACTTGCTAGGTCATACATTGATAATTAAGAATGAATAAATTTCTATTTTCATAGAAAAAATTATCCAATTGAATTAATTTATTTTTATAAATTTAGTTCAATTTTTTCAAAAGAAATTAATTATTTTTTGAAACTTTAATTTTTTTTAAATTAATTTCCTTTGATTCTATCGAACTAAGCTATTCGTTGTTAAAAAAATTATCTATAATTAATTTATTTCGATTCTATCAACTAAGTTATCCATCATTAAAAATTAATTTATAAAATTTAAAAATTTTCAATTATATTGGACTAAGCTATTCATCGAAAAAATTACATATTTAAAAGTAGTACTCTATATACACTTATCTTTGAAAATATAAGAGCATTTAATAACTTTCAATCAATCTACTATAGTAAGTTACCCTAATTGACTATAGTAAACATCCATAAACTTGTTTGATATCGGTTTCGAACCTTAATCGGATTACAACATGAGATTTTATTCTTAAAAAACATTCAAAATTATTAAAAAAACTAAACTAAATTCTTAAAAACAAAAAAATAGAAAAAAATATTCAAAATTATTAAAAAATAAATTGAATTCTTAAAAAACTAAAAATTAGAAAAATTTTTGATTTTCTATAATTATTAGAATTATTAAAATAATTAGAATTTCTTCAAAAATAATAAAATTAGAAAAATATTTGATTTTATATAATTATTTTAATTTCCTTTGAAACCAAACATAATTCTATAGAATTGTATCTTACGAGGTTTTAATCAACTAAATTCTTAAAAAAAATACTAAAATTAAAAAAAAAATTCAATTTCATATTATTACTAAAATTATTAGAATTCTTTTTTAAAAAATAAAAATTAAGAAACTCTCCGATTTCATATAAGTGTTATAATTTTCTTTCATATCAGACATAATTCTATCAAATTATATTTAACGATGCCTTAAAGATTAGAAAAATCTTTGATTATGTATACATATTTGAATTCTTATAAATCTAAGACTTTTTTTAATAAACACTTAAAATTACGAAAATCTCTAATTTCGTATAATTATTATATTTTTTTTAAGATCGGACATAATTCTATCTGATTGATGGTCGTGATGTTTTAATCAATTAAATTATTATAAAACACAAAAAATTAGAAAAATCTTCGATTTCATATATACTTTAGAATTTTTAAAATGATTAGAATTTTCTTAGTAAATAAAAAATTAGAAAAATTACTGATTTTGTATAATTATTATAATTTTTTATACCAGACAACAATTCTATCAAATTGCTACTTTGATACCTAATCATCTAAATTCCTAAAAAACACTAAATATTAGAATTTTATTCAATTTCTTTTACTTATTAGAATTTTTAAATTTGTTAGAATTTTCTTGAAAAATACTAAAAATTAGAAAAATCATCGATTTCATATAATTATTATATTTTTCTTTGAAATAGGACAATAAATGTGTAGAATTTCTAGTCGCAATGTTCTAATCAACAAAATTCCTAAAAAAAACACTATAAATATGAAAAAATTTCAATTTTATATACTTATTATAATACTTGAAATTATTAGAATTTTCTTAAAAAATATTAAAAAAATCTTTGATTTCATATAGTTATTAAAATTAATAAATTTTTTTGTAAAAAGTAAAATTAAGAAAATCTTCAATTTCATATAATTACTATAATGTTCTTTGAAATCGAATATAATTCTATTGAATTGCATCTCATGATGTCATAACCAACTAAATTCTTAAAAAACCCAAAAGATTAGAAAATTTTTTGATTTCGTATACTTATTAGAATTCTTAAAATTCTTAGAATTTCTTAATAAACACTTCAAATTATGAAAATCTTTAATTTTATATAGTAATTATAATTTTCTTTGAGACTAGACATAATTTTATTTGATTAATAGTCGCAATGACTTAATCGATTAAACTATTAAAAAATATTAAAGATTAGAAAAAATTTTGATTTCGTATACTTGTTAGAATTTTTAAAATTATTAGAATTTTCTGAATAAATAAAAAATAGAAAAATAAGCAATTTTGTATAATTATTATAATTTTTATCGATACTAGATAATAATTTTATTGGATTGCTACTTTCAATACCCTAATAGTCTAAATTCTTAAAAAACACTAAATATTAGAATTTTTTTCAATTTCGTATATTTATTATAATTTTAAATTATTAAAATTTTATTAAAATACAAAAATTAGAAAAATTGTTGATTTCATATAATTATTATAATTTTCTTTGACATCGGATAATAATTTTATGGAATTGTTACTCTTAATGCCTTAATAGATTAAATTTTTTAAAAACACAACAGACTAGAAAAATCTTCAATTTTGTTTACTTATTATAATTCTTGAAATTACTAGAATTTTCTTAATAGATACTAAAAATTATAAAATCTTTTCTCTATATACTTATTGTAATTCTTAAAATTATTATATTTGATTGATAACTCTAAATTAGTATAATTTTTTTTAAGTATTAAAATCACTATATTTTCTTAATATACACTTAAAATTAGAAAAAAAAAATCTCCAATTTCTTATAATTACAAGATATCTTAAAAATTATTAAAATTTTCTTAATAAATAACAAATTAGGAAAATTGTCAATTTTCCATAATTATTATAATTTTCTTCGCAACGGATAAAATTTTATCGGATTGATACTCACGATACCTTAATGGTTAAATCATTAAAAAACACTAAAAATTAAAAAGATTTTCGATTTTGTATACTTATTAGAAATTTTAAAATTATTATAATTTTCTTCATACACACTTAAAATTTTAAAAAATATTGATTGATATAATTATTTTAATTTTCATTGCAGCTGGACATAATTTTATCGAATTGATACTTATGATGCTTTAATCGATTAATTATTAAAAAAATACTAAAAATTAGAAAAATTTTCTATTTCGTATATTTATTAGAATTCTTAAAATTATTATAACTTTTCGATTTTGTATACTTATTAGAATTCTCAAAATTATTATAATTTTTTAATAAACACTAAAAATTAGAAAAAAAAATTTATTTCAATACTTATTATAACTCTTAAAATTATTATAAATTTCTTAATACACACTTAAAATTTGAAAAATTATTGATTTTATATAATTATTATAATTTTCTTCATGACTGGATATAATTCTATTAGATTGATACTTGCAATGTCTTAATTGTTAAAATTATTAAAAAATACTAAAAATTAGAAAATTTTTTGATTTCATATACTATTTAGAATTCTTAAAATTTTTAAATTTTCGTAATAAACACTAAAAATTTAAAAAATCTCCAATTTCGTATATTTATTATAATCATTAAGGCTCTGTTTGTTTCAGAGAAAATATTTTCCGCATTTTTCTCTGTTTAGTGCATCTTGAAAAATTGATCAATGAAAAATATTTTTCTGGTCAATGAAAAATATTTTTCTAGCCAAATGAAAAACTAAATCATTTATCAAGAAAATGACTTCCTATTTTGAAAACGATAAGTCATTTTGCGAAATTTGATAAACTCATGTAAATGAAAAATAAATCATATAAATATATATTTATTATTATTGGTCATCCTTGATTACCGACACTAGTTATTGATCATCATCAACGGTGGTGATCACCAGTGATAGATAGGACCCATAATTTTTTTTTTTATTATTTTTGATGAGTTTTTCTTATCCTAAATAATAAATAGTATAAATATTATGATCTAAATTTTGTTATAATCTTATAAATTAAATAAAAAATTAATATTTTTTATAGTTGCTCCAAACACTAAAAAATATGTTACTAAAAAAGTATTTTCCTTAGAAAATGTTTTCTTTAAACAAGTTATTTTCCATAAAACAAATAAAGCCTAAGATTATTATAATTTTCTTAATACACACTTAAAATTAAATATCATTTATTATTGCTCATAAATATTAAAAATTTGAAAATTGTGCTACAATAGAGGGCATTGATTTCAGAAATGAGGGAACTATTGTATAGAGGAAAATGATGTCATATTTCCCTCCAATACTTACAAGATTATCATTATCTTTGTATATCATTGATCTACATTAAAATCGAATCAAGTTGATCCCCATGCCATTTTTGATATATATATATATATGTAGTACCAAACGATACCTTCACTTGTATAACATCCAAGGTCATGTTTGAGTGTGTGTGTATATATATATATATATATATATATATATATATATATATATATATATATATATGAATTTTCAATGGTTATTTCTTTATAGATGGTTACTGTTTTTATAACTAAATAATAAATATTTATATTTTTCATTGTAACCATTAATTGTAAGTTAAAATGATAAGAACCTTTAAACTTTTAATCTAGAGGTTGAAAATACAGTAACCATGAATGAGTAAAAATTATAATAACTATTGAAACATTATATATATATATATATATATATATAGAGAGAGAGAGAGAGAGAGAGAGATTATCGAAAGTCATATTTAGGTGCTTTGGATGCTACAATAGTAGAAAATAAAATTTATTCAAATACAAAAAACAAATAAAAAGAATGAACAAATTTTATATTCAAAATGAAGAAATTCAATGTCCAAATTTCAAATACAAAATTAATTAAAATAATATACAAAAAGTGAATAAAAAATGAACAGAATATATATTTGAAATGAAAAAATTATGTATCCAAATTATAAGTTAAACGCGGTCTAGTATACTGTTACCATCAAAATTATGTTTGCTCATTGAAATTTTTTTTAAACATATAAAAAGTGAATAAAAAAGATATAAAATTTAATAAAAAATATATAAAAACTGAATATAAAATAAACAAATTTTATATCTAGTATTGAAGAAAGAGAAAGAGAGCCAAACGTATACATAGATGCGATAGCATTGTAACTGTCGCACAATGCGTTATCGATCAATATATATATATAAGAAAACGAAGCTTATTAAATATTGAAAATAATTTAGAAATATAGGTACCCATGAAGCAAATGTTTGGGCATCTTGGTCCTCGCGCCCAAGGGAACCAGGCATCTTCCCGGTGAATGTTAGGTACCTGGTAAAAATCAATACCCGGATGAAAAAAACCAGCATATATCCAAGTGGTGATTTTTGCTAATGGTTCCGACTTCTGATAATAATTCTAACCACTAACCTATATATGAAATCATTAAGAAAATAAATTTATGAACATGCCATATATAGATGTATGAATAATTAAATTAAAGAAAAAACCCGACCCTGAGTCCGTATAGATTCCCAACTTAAGACCCTTGCTGTGAATGTAATCAGCAAGAGCTTTAATTCCGGATGGAAAGGTGGACTCGTTGGCCACTAGATTTCACTGTAATTGTTGTTTTTTTAGTACATATTAGAACAGAACTGGAAAAAATATGAGCAGTGTGTATATATATATATGTGAACGCAATTAAACGAACCTTAAAATCACGATTATATGCACCCCAACAATCATCTGATCATAATGTTATTCAAAGTTCAAACCCCACATATGGATTGGTTAAATTCTCCAATAATAATATATATTTTTTTGAAAATTAATGAATTTCTGTGCATACTTTACTTACCTAACTTAACATATTTGTATCCCAGGTTTGCAAGCCCCGTTGACACGAGTGCATCAGCTGTATATATAATGATTGAACTGAATATTCTTTTTTGAGTTGAGAATAAAAGCTGCTCCCATATATATACATTTAGATAGACTGAACTGACCAGTTTCTCTAACTACCGTCTCATTGATTTGGCAGTGACAGTGATTCCAACTGTTCCAACTGCAACACAGAGCAATATTGTACGTAAGTAAGCGTACAGTTCTCTTAAAAAAAGAAGAAGAGAAGGATGATGATGATGATGATGAGATACCCCATAGGAGGCGTCCGCCCAATGCCATCAGCAACAGCGCCACCTTTTTGTGATTGTGAGATGTCGGTGGATCTAATAGCGTACGCAGGGAGGAAGAGTAATAAATTAACAAGAACGAAGAAGAAGAGGACGAGTGTGCAGTTGCAGTTGCGGTTGCTCCTCTTTCAACTCCTGCCTTGTCATTCACTTTCACTTCTTCTTCTGCGTTGTATTGTGCATATGTATGCTGGTAGGAAGTGGTAGTGGTAGCCATTACTCATCAAGTTGCAGTTCGTTTCAATTTGATTTATTTAATTAGAGCGTGATACAGATGAGGCAGATTAATAGGATGAGTAAACAAGATGATAAAAAAGAACAAGACAGTCTGGCTTCCAGATATGAGAATGAGATGACCAAAGCATCGATGTTGACTTTTTGATAAACCAACGATTTGGGCCAAACAGCCGGCCTTATGAAAGGCAATAAATTAGGCCCACAATAATCTTTGGGATTGGGCTCCATAATCCTCATGTGATGACGGTGGAATAAGTGCTTCCTCCTGCGGGCTGAAGGACGTCTGGAAGTAGTGAAGTCTGCGGACGAAGAGAATGGGAAGCGCACCGGCTCAAATTCCGACTAGCTTCGGCCATGAACTGAGGGCTTGTCTTCGTTGCCGCCTCGTCAAGACCTACGATCAGGTAGACTCCCGCTTTTCGATATTTCTTTTTTCTATATATTTTCTAAGATGATTATTTTCCAAAAAAATGGGTAAACAAAGGGATTACGTTTGTGTTGCAGTTTAGGGAGTCTGGGTGCGAGAACTGCCCCTTCTTTAAGATGGATGAAGATCATGAGCGTGTAGTTGATTGCACGACTCCTAACTTTAATGGGTATTTCTTTTTTATTTTTATTCTTTTGGGAATTTTTTTTATTTTCCTTTCTGCTTTTTTTTTTTTTGGAGCATTACCACTACTTTTAATTCTAATGCTAATGCTAATCAAAACAAACGTGGGTTGGTTACATCTTACATTTCATGCCATGTATTCTTCAAAAACCATAAAAATTCTAAGCTCAATATTACGTTTAAGAATCAAAACTGATTGTGAGCATTGCTATCTGCACTCTCTCCATACTGTTGTTTTCTTTTTTAATGCGTTGCTTTTTGCTGGCAGGATAATTTCTGTCATGGATCCAACTAGAAGCTGGGCTGCTCGCTGGCTGAGAATTGGTATGTCCATCACGTATATTAATGCTTATCACATGTTTCTTTTTCCATCCTCCTTGTCCCTCTCGCATTCAGATGCATCTAACTAGTCATGTTTTCTTTTTTTTTTTTTTTTGTTTTGCTATCATGTTTCTCGCCCTTGTGAACTTCCTTGCATACTAACACAGGGAGTATTATTGTTTCTTACTTCTTTCCACTGCCCTTGTTAAGGGCTATATGGTGTATGTCTAATGTGTAATAATTTAATTCAGGATCCAGTACATAATTTTAGAACACCAACTTTTAACAATTAAGCGGAAACAAATTGTGTACCTGTCTGCGCGTTAGATTCCAAATTGCTTTGAGCTATGATTACAACCGCTGAAATCAAATACTGGAATAATATGTCAAAAGGGTTGAAAAAAAAAGTTAGATCTTTCTCTCTTTGACCTTCTCAAAAGACGGTTACAATGAGTGTAACAATTAAAGTTGTCAAATATGAAGGTAGGAGAAGGGACCTAGCCTATTTATGATAAATTTTAACAGATTCACTCATTACAGGTCCATATTAAAATAAGTCTACACTGACCGTATTCCATATCGGCCAACAAAAGGTGTCATAAGCCCATAACTCAATTGATCACATTTTAATTGGGCTTATCCCCAATCAATAAATTATATTATTCAGTCCGTTTTATAAATAATTAAAATAAACTCATAATTAATATTAGCCCACATAAAAATTCTAACATAAGGTACTATAATTTTTTTTAATAAATACATTAGGCATGTTTGGCATTTCTACAGCTAATGGCAACTTTGTACAAAAAATTAGAAGAATTCTCTTTATTAATTGATAATAGATTTTTCCAGTTTGATTTTTGTAAAGGAAAAATTGATTTTCAAAGAAGCTCATATTTGAAGTTTTGTAAATAGTTGTTGAATTGGATTTATAACATAACTAAACTACTTTCGTGAATGGCTAAACATACTCCCACAACATAAAAATGTCATAGTTTAGCTAACAACTATAGCTTTTTGCAATAGCAATGCTAAACATGCTCTAAGCCGAGAAGCTCAAAGTTTAAGATTGACATTCTAGGAAACAAAATATCATAAGAGCCTGGACATTGTATCAGATATAGGCATTATTGCGAGAGTAAACGTTTCCTTTTGGCATTGATTATAATCTTGATGGTGTTCTAATATGATCATAAGAGTCTTTAACTAGGCTGGATGTTCTATTTTGCATATTCTTACTAGTACTGCAATTTGAAATTTTATAATTTGAAGTCGACTCGCTGTCAGCATATGTTGTCTTTCCTATGTTTTATTCCCTGCATTCGTCTATTATTTGCTACAAAGATGAAGAGTACTGGGCACATTTTATTATTTGGGAACGTATATTGAGAGGTACCCACAAGCAAAGATGTGCATTCAATACTTGAAACTTCCAAAGGTATATTTTCACACGAGCATCATGGACTTATGCTTTAGTGCTTGAATGTTGTTCTGCACCGTGCGATGTATGTGTTTTGTCATTTTGATGTATTGGGCTGAGTATGATTTTTTTTATCTGGTCATTGTCCTCTTTGCTCAGTTTTTGCTTTAAATCTTTCACAGGCAGATTTGTTCCTGGTTGTTACACTCTTGCTGTTTCAGAGGCACTGCCAGAGGACTTGCAGGTTTGTATCATTGTACCAACTACCTAGTGCAACTTAACTTAGTGCTAATAACCATTTTCTACTTAATACAATAGTTTTGTCGTGCACTTAGTTTATGATAACCATTTTTTTCACACAAAGGTTAAGATGACTAACTTAGTACTGACTTTTATGTGTTAAGCATATATCCAGATCGGCTATGTCTGAACAATATAGTGGTGGATATGGTGTTTTTTAGCCAATGCTAACTACAAAATCTTCTTGTTTCTGTTGATTTGGATGTGTTTGGTAAAAAGATGGATGGTGTCCATCATTTCAAACTTATTAAAATCACTTGTATTTCTGTTTATGAGAACCTATTCTGGTTGAAATTTTAGACGTTTCACAGTTCTCTTTAACTTCAGCAGTTTATAGTATTTATGCTGTGTAAATGTGGAATTTGAAAAAAGCAGGGGTTGGTACTGTAGCGAAGGTTAGTTCAAATTCCAGAGTGCTTTTGTTTGCACCATATGTTCTTATTTTACTGGTTGTGCTAATTGCTGCATATTTAATTGTTTAATGCTGTTCATTTGTTTGGACCACCTTATTTCCTCTATTTCTCTCTATTTTTGAGAGTCAGATATGGTTAATATATTAACTTATTAAGGCAAAAGTCCTTCTGCTAAATTGGGCTGTAGTAACTACTGGATCAGTCTATATGTTTCAGGAGACAGTTCGTGTCATCTTGACTGCTAAATTTTTTCTATGGCTACTACTATGATGACAGATATGTGTACAGATTGATATAATATACAGTTGGTGGTTTTATTTTATGATTATTCTCTTTGTGCATGCCTGTTTGATCTTGTCATATGTTGAACCTTTCATGCAAATTGTATGATTTGTGATGCATTATCTGAATTGACCAATCTGTTCGGTTTATTGCAGAATTTATGTGAAGATGAACGTGTGCAATACATTCCACCAAAACGTGTATGAGCGGCCAGTTGACATATTTTTGTCCATCATGTCTTTTGTTGAACATTACTCCCTTTTGGGACTGATGGGTTGTCTAGGAAGAATGTCTTGCATACGTGTGGTGTTTTGGGACTGATAGGTTGTCTAGAAAGAATGTCTTGCATAAGTGTGGTGCTGGTTCCCTAGCTACTGGTGCAGTCTTCTTTTAACTTTGTGATAGCAGATGTGAATATCCTAAATATGATGCATGTTAACTTTTGTATGATGCTTGGTTGGTCAATGAACGATGGATTACCAAGAACTTTTTTGGAAAGTTGAAAGATGGATGAAATCTTTTATTTTTGTCCATTCCATAGCTAATTAGTCAATGCTAGTGGGGATCCATGTAAATGCCACTGATATTTATTGGGAGGACCTAGCAATAGCCGAAACCTTTCTTGTTGCATTTCAACTTGAATTCCAATCGCTTACAATGACTTGTTCCCCAGTAGAACTCAATCGAGCTTTTCTGAAAATTGCTGTTCTGAGTTGGCAGAGGTTCTGGCAACCAATGTAGTGTATTTAGCATTTCTGTTAGCAATATAGTTGGCTGAAATTCCTGGAAGGTGGGAATGGAGAATTTAGAAGGGAGATATGAGCACGTGTGGTTGTCGGCTCTTTATGTCTGTGCTGTTGAATTTATAGAAGAATGAATGCATGTGAATGTTTAGAAATTTGCAGAACTTTAAACGATTGTTTGTGTTGTGTGCATGAAAAGAGAATTTTTGTTTCTATCATATAAACAAGAATTGTTTGCTATCATGTAACTCTATATGTTAGTATGATGAATTATTGGGATTTAAGGGTATGGATTGGGTGCAGGAGGACCGTATTTGAAACTCTTTAAGTCTCTTTAGGAGACTTACATCACCACTATGTTGGGGCCAGAAGTTTGGGATTTAACTCAATTTTCTCACTTTTTGTCTTTTTTCTCTACTTCCTTTCTTCTCTTTCTACTCTATCTCTTTCTTTCTTGTTTTTTTGTATCATTTATATTTGAAAAAATTTTTTAAAAATAATATAAGATGGTTTTATAAAGTAAAATATTTTATTGATTTACATGTAAATTAAATATAAATTTTATTTTTATTTTATAGTATATCAAATATAAAAATTTATTTTTATTTATAAATAAAATAAATTTTAAATTAAAATTAAACAAAAATGGGGCGTAGATTTTAAGCTAAGGAAAGGGTCATGATCAGTGGTAGGCTTCTAATTCTAGAAACCAGGAAGAGTAGGATGGTCTACCGTGTTGTTTGAGCCTTCAGCAGGAGAATGTGAGAGCCAATGGGCTTGCGGGGTAGGTAGGCGTACGGCAACACATCACCTATTTGTTCGCGAAACCAAATTGGGTATCACGGTGGGTAGCACACAGAAGAAGACATCTCCAACGCAATACCAAAGCAATGAATCACGTGGTGGATGACACGTCCACCACGCTATCTGTTTTTATTAATTATTTAAATTTTTTTGGCGAAGTTATAACATCAGAAAGAGTTAATTGCTCTTAGCCTCTTATATTTTTCATAATTAATAAAAGTCAATCTTTATTTTTAATATTATATAAAAATCTCTTATTTCTTCATTATTATACTATTAAATCCTTCTATTAAATTTTTATTAAAATTCTTTAAAATATCTTGAATACTTCAGGTATTGTATAAAATTTTCAAATTTTATCAAATTTAACATACGTTTTTCTCTTTTTTCGTTTCTCTTGTAAATTTTTATTTTTTACTATTATTATTTTATTATTCTTATTTTTTTATTTTTATGCTAAATTTATTCTATTCTATTCTATTTCACTTTCATCTCTATTACCACAAAGCATAAAACCCTAAAAATAAAATTAAATTAAAAAAAGCCATATCCATAATTTTTGAAAGCTAATTTTCTAGAATTACTAGAATAAAAAAATATATTATTAATTTATGAAAGATATAAACATAAAACTAAGAAAATACATTGAAATAAAATGATGTTTTTATTCAGTAAATTGTTGAATATAATTTTAGTACCATTAGCAATAATCTCATATCTTTCTTTTTGCATCCCATTATTTTTTCAAAAGTTTTCATCAAATGCAAGTTTTCGTCAAGCTTTACATTTCTACTAACAAATCACATTTTAAATTTGTTACTTTAGTTTTCTTTTTGTTCATATCAAGTTTTTTTATCAAAATTATTGCCAAAAATTATAAGAGATTCAAGAACACAATAGACATCCAAATAAATAAAAATAAAATTATTGGTATTCATAAATCTTAGTATTCATCTATTTTTTTTTTAAATAAAAAAAGTAGAAAAGGACAAAGAATGATAATAGAATTAAAAAAGAAAGCAAAAAAAGAAAAAAAAATATTTAAGTTATTCTTAAAAATTAATATTTGATTCTATCCACAGAAAAAAAAAATTGACTTTAAGTGACCTTGAGTTGAAGCCTTGAATTCTAGTAAAAATGATCTAATATCTTCTTGAAAATGGTCCTATACCTTATATCTCCTTTATAAATTTTTTTTAAAAAAAAAACAGTAAAATACATATGGTAAATGTTCTGTTTTTAACACTTTGAATGAAATATGAATTCTCCAGTACACCATATGTTCAAAACTTTTGGATCTATAATTTGTTGCACAAAATAAAAAGAAGCAGTGACATAGGATCACTCTACCTTAAACTCTTCACATCCTTAAAAATTCTTCTATTAATCATAATGAACAAAAATGTTGATTATAACACACTTCATTATTAAAGTCACCAATCATCTCCTCAAAGAAGTCTTGTATTGAATCATCAGATCAATCTTCAAATAATATTTAGCACTAACTAATTTCAAATAGAAATTATATATTAACTCATGCATTAGTATAACATTTTTCTTACTTGTAACAAATGTTGATTAAGCTAGATTAATAAGTTTTGATGAATATCTTTTCAGTCTATTTGCTATAATTCTTACAATTTTTTTTTTATAAATAAAAATAACATGAGATAGGTTGATAATGCTTTAAATCGACAAGCTATGAAACTTTAAAATAATGGTGATTACTATAGCATTAATTTGTTTAAGTAATATAATTTTTAGAAGACATCGTGAATAGTTTCAGTAACATTGATCCCTATTGCACTCTGATTTTTTCTTCAAAATTACTAGTGCTTTATTATTTCCTATCCCAGAATGATTTTTACTTTTGCTTTGATATAAGCTTAGCAGCATTTATTGTCACGATTATAGGGCTATTTTTTATAATTTCATAATTACCATGATTTCTTCATTAAATTTGATCCTAAGCAACTGACTATAAAAGTCTACAATAGCTTTTTTAATTTCATCCTCATTTGTAATCATCTGTTCACTATATCGTATTAAAGTGAAAATTTTGTTCCTTGTAACTTTATGTTTGCCTATTTGATTAAAGAAATGAGTATTAGAATCTTCGAGTTTCATCTATTGAATTCTAGATTTCTATCTATAGAATTACTCTTTGCATAATAATAATATTTTGAGATGAATAGTTATAACTCTTTCATTTTTTAGTAAATTGCAATTTATGGGACCTTTGTGACAAAAATAACATTGTTAAAAAGAATTTTTTTTTTTTTGTAAACTATGAATCTAAAAAGAAAAAAAAGATAGATATAGTTTATAAGCAAATGTTGTTGAAGTAGACTTAATAGTTAGATGAATATGAAAATGAGTAACAATGACAATCAATTTTTAGCCATTAGTAAAAGAGATGGAAAAGATATTTATGTCGTTATAAAAATGTTTAGGTATGTCTGTTGATGCATCTGGCCGTCGATCTTGTTTGGGCCCACGTTCTAGAATGCAAATTCTAAGGTACCGTAAGGCACATAATGCAATATGTCAAAATTCTTCTCGCGGGTTCGCATCCTAATTGTTAAATTACTAAAAACTATCGGACCTTTGTGGCTTTTTTGAATCCGTGGGCTGCTGCTGTAGATATCTGGACCGTCCATCTTGTAATTGCGTACGCCGCTGTTTACTAGTGGGCAAGTACAGAAGTAGCACTGGCACTGCGACCTTTCAAGAAGCAGAGCTCATCCTCCTTCATCTGCATCGCAATTTTAAGCTTAGCAAGAGGCAAATTTCGAAGGTATAAGATAGCACTTGTTATTAAATACTAGTGATCATTTCAAATGTTCTCTGTCGTTGATTTGTATTCTTAGTCACTGCATGATGCTAATTGTAATACCATTTGATTCTGACACTTTTTTTTTCCATCAACTTTTCTGTACCGTGGATATTATTTTGATTCATCTTCTTCTCTGTCCGATCTATCGGTTGGAAGTATTTTCTTGTTATCGATTTGATCTCAATTCATTATCACATCCCGTAATTTCCACATGATTGGCTCAATTTTTGTATATCTTCTTTCTATCAAGATGTGAAATAACGAGTGCATGTATTTGATATGTTTAGGTATTAGTGTAAGTTGGAAGAGCAAATGGCCAACATAGACATCGAGGGAATCCTAAAAGAGCTGCCTGAAGATGGGCGTGTCCCCAAAACCAAGATCGTGTGCACACTTGGACCTGCTTCCCGTTCAGTCCCCATGCTGGAGAAGCTTCTCAGGGCTGGCATGAACGTTGCCCGCTTCAATTTCTCACATGGTACCCATGAGTACCACCAGGAGACCTTAGACAATCTCAGGATTGCCATGCACAACACCCAGATCCTCTGTGCTGTCATGCTTGACACCAAGGTCTCTCTTTTGCTTTTGCGTTTTACTACTATTTTACTTGCCTTTCATACAATTGATTGGTTAGTGTTTTAATGTGATAGATTTTCTTTTATTCATTACATTCGCCCGTCCTTGTTCTCCCCTTTTTCTCTATGCACGTGGACATGCGTTAGAGACATTACATTATTGGTATTTGGAGACATCAACTAAATTCAGTTGAGACTTTACTAACAATCTAAGGCAGAGGACAATTTGGTCGTAATGCCCATGGCAGCAGTCTTAACAGTCCTTGGGTTTTATGAAAAAAAACCATGATGGTTGCCTTTTTCTTAGCACGTTGGGTATTTTTAAAATGTTCTGAATATCATTTTAGTCGATTTCTTCTTTTTGCTTCATATTACTTTCTATGTACTTCGGGTTACAGAGGGATTCGTACTGGTTTTGGAAGGAGGCAGGTGTTAGTTTCATTGGGAATTTGGGTTTGTAACTACTATCGGCATGTCATGGCAGGGCTGGAAGGTGTTTGTAATTATAGTTGTTTCTTACCTGTGTAGTGTGAGGGATTAAGTTGTGGCGGTAAGGTTTTGTTGAAGAGGAATGCCTGCATAACTGGTAAAAGAAAATGTGCATTTGATCATTGCCAATTCCATCATTTTCCTGGGGCTGTAGAAACTTTACCACAAACTCATACATGCATCCCTCCAAAACAGGAGACGTGGCATCATTATTTTTTATTCATAATTTGCAACTTTCCTGTGGTTTTCCCTTTTGGAGCAAATAGATAACATTGTCCATGTATGCTTGTAACAAAAAATATAATTTTAGTTTTCAAACATCCATGTTAACTTTTGGAGCAAAAATATCATTTTTATTTCAGTTTTCAATACATTTACAGCAAGCCAAAACCACATGAAGCTTTGGCATGAGCGCCAGGAATGTCAACTCACTATTGGTTTGTAAACGTGTCCTGGCTTAAATCCTGACAACAATGCACCTTCATTTTCCTTTTATTCTGTCTGGGCATCTGTAGTAATATCACATAAGATTTGACTCAATGGATTTACCTGACTTGATGCATGCAGCTACATCAGGTGTTCCTGAGGGAATTGGAAATTAGTTTTCCACTTTAGTTTAAATTATGAAGTTACCATCTTGGGTTGATTTTCCCACCTTTTTATTTTTGTTTTTTCAAGAACACATATTTTCATTTTTGCGTTGGAACTTGGGAAGTTTCTGTTATACAGAAACTGCCCAAATTGACTTCTTGTATTCTTGTTTTAATATTTCACAACCCATAGAAACTACAAAAATTCCTTGCGCTGCTATTGGAATGCTTACTATGTTCCCTTCCATAGTTATCTGGAATGCGGTGTGCAGTGGATTGTGGTACAGGTACTTAGCACCCCATTGCCTATATATGCGGTATGTTCGGGGGTAGCTTAGTTGGTTTTCTCTTTTAGAACATGGTATATCAAAATTATATTTTTGGGTCGTCTACTAAAAATTAATAAGTTTTTCTTTATTTAGACTTTGCCATTAGTTAGTAATATGTGTATATAAAAAAACTCTTAAAGATCAAGCCTGTATATATAAAGAAAAGGATCTACGTAGTTTAAAATTAAAATTTGATATTGTTCTGACATACATTAAGGCATTATAAGTAGAACAAGACATACCTGGAAAACTACAAAAAGTTCATAACTACTAATTTTAGAAATGGAACAAAACATAAATACGTAACTTAGAGACAATTTAAGCTCTTCATTTTCTTCTTCCTTGGGTTAAAGTTGGCAAAGGAAGAGACACATTTATTACAATAGAAAGTGAGATTGTTTTAAATTTTAATAGTTTAGTAATTATCAGTACTTAGGAATAAGAATGGATGTTTCTTTTCATTGGCTCTTTTTTTAGCCCTTAATTTTGTGTAGTTAAATAAATTTTTATTATTTAATTGGTACTCCAATTTTAAAGATTCAGATTGCATACCAAAGAGATCTAGAATGCTAAAGTACCGTAATCTCGGGGGAGAGGAGAGTGTTAGGTAACAATGTTCCAGTCAGTCCCTTTTTTCCCTTTCATGAAGTACAGAGTTGAACATTTCAAAACTAAAATTCTAGTCTCAGCTCTATGCCTTTGTTTTCTAGGCATTGGGTAGCTCGTACACCATGGTGCTGACCTATTAGATCGATCCATCATATGCTTCCATATTTACACAAGTAGTGCAACTAGAATGCTTATCATACTCAAAAGAATATAGTTATTTAGGGTTATGACAATTAATTATTCTGTTAGGTATTTACGCTTTTCTTTCTTGTGGCAGGGACCTGAGATTCGGACTGGTTTCCTGAAGGATGGAAAACCTATCCAACTTAATGAAGGCCAGGAAATGACTGTGACCACCGATTACACCATCAAAGGTGACATGGAGATGATCTCCATGAGCTATAAAAAACTGCCTGTAGATGTGAGACCTGGAAATACCATCTTGTGCGCGGATGGTACCATCAGTCTGACTGTTTTGACTTGTGATCCGGAGGCTGGAACTGTGAGATGCCGGTGTGAGAACACTGCAATGCTAGGTGAGAGAAAAAATGTCAATCTTCCTGGTGTTGTGGTGGATCTTCCCACTCTGACAGAGAAAGATAAGGAAGACATCTTGGGTTGGGGCGTTCCCAACAAGATTGATATGATTGCTCTTTCATTTGTTCGCAAGGGTTCAGATCTTGTTCATGTACGTAAGGTTTTGGGGCCACATGCCAAGCATATACAGTTAATGTCAAAGGTATGATGAACCCTTCTTGCATTTGGCTGTGTTGGTTGTTATCATTTTCTTGGGTGAGGCCATTTGCCTAGATAGTAACTTGCATCTTCTGTGGGAATTTATATTTTGCCTACTTGTGCTTGTTTAATAGTTTATGCTATTTTGGAAATGAATGATTGATTATCATAGTTGAAAGTCTGCAACAGTTGCATTATTTGGTTGTTTCAATAATTAATAATCCAATTCCTTTTATTTTCTTTAGGTTGAGAACCAAGAAGGAGTTATTAACTTTGATGAGATCTTGCGGGAGACTGATTCATTCATGGTTGCTCGTGGTGATCTTGGAATGGAAATTCCTGTTGAGAAGATTTTCCTGGCACAAAAGATGATGATATACAAGTGCAATCTTGTAGGAAAGCCTGTGGTGACTGCTACTCAGATGCTTGAATCCATGATTAAGTCTCCTCGACCAACTCGTGCTGAAGCAACTGATGTTGCAAATGCTGTTCTTGATGGCACTGATTGTGTTATGCTCAGTGGTGAGAGTGCAGCTGGGGCCTATCCAGAACTTGCTGTAAAGATTATGCGTCGAATTTGTATTGAAGCAGAATCTTCTCTTGACTATGGAGCTATCTTCAAGGAGATGATTAGATCAACTCCACTTCCTATGAGCCCATTGGAGAGCCTTGCATCCTCAGCTGTTCGCACTGCTAACAAGGCAAGAGCAAAACTTATTGTCGTTTTGACTCGTGGTGGGACAACGGCTAAGTTGGTAGCCAAGTACAGGCCAGCCGTCCCAATCTTGTCAGTGGTTGTTCCAGTCTTGACAACTGATTCATTTGATTGGACCTGCAGTGATGAGACCCCAGCAAGGCATAGTCTGATATATAGAGGCTTGATTCCTCTTCTGGCAGAAGGATCTGCCAAAGCTACTGATGCTGAATCTACTGAGGTTATT
>CATIWR010215674.1:0-13001 GCA_949677035.1 Omphalea diandra
TGTCTTCATATTTTCAAAGCAAACACAACGACAATAAGTTCTAGGTCTATTGGATAAGATAATTCATAGGGTTTTAGTTGTCTAGATGCATATACAATTACCTTACCATGTTGTATTAGAACACATCCCAAACCTTGATGAGAGGCATCACTATATACTACAAATCCTCCATTATCAGTAAGAATGGCTAATACTGGAGCTGATATCAATCTATTTTTTAATTCATGAAAACTCTCTTGACATGCTTTAGACCACTGAAATGATACATTTTTTTGAAGTAACTTAGTCAAAGAAGCAGCTATAAGTGAAAATCCCTCAACAAATCGGCGATAATACCCAGCTAGTTTTAAGAAATTTCAGACTTCTGCAACATTCTTTGGGGTTTCCCATTTTACTATTGTTTCAATTTTGTTTGGATCCATCTCTATGCCCTTTTCAGAAACTATATGTCTTAAAAATATCACATGGTTAATCCAAAACTCGCCCTTGCTTAATTTAGCAAACAACTATTTTTCTCTCAAAATTTGCAACACAATCCTTAATTATTATTCATGCTCCTCTCTGCTCTTTGAATACACCAGTATGTCATAAATGAACACAATTACAAATTTATCTAAGTAAGGTTGGAAAACTTTATTCATAAGAGCCATAAATTTTGTTGGTGCATTAGTCAAACCAAATAGCATAACAAAAAATTCATAAAGGCCATACCTAGTTCAAAAAGTTGTCTTCAATACATCTTATTTTGAAATTTTAAGCTGATAATATCTTGATTTTAGGTAAATTTTAGAAAACACTCGTGCTTCTTATAACTGGTCAAATAGATCATCTATCCTTGGTAAAGGATACCTGTGTTTCACAATGACCTGATTTAACAGCCTGTAATCAATACACAACCTCATTGTCCCATCTTTCATTTTAACAAATAATACTGGAACAACCCATCTTGACACACTAGGCTTGATGAATCCCTTGTCAAGTAGTTCCTGTAACTGGGCCTTTAATTCTCTCAACTCAACTGCAGCCTTCCTATAAGGTGGTATGGATATCGGTGAAGTTCCTGAGACTAGCTCAATTGTGAATTCTATCTCCCTATCAGGTGGCAAACTAGTAAGTCAGCTGGGAACACATCTGGAAACTCATTCACTACAAAAATATTCTCAAATAATTCATTTGTTAACCTTGTGTCTACCACATGTGTCGAATAAGCCTCACAACCTTTTTAATTATGCGAAAAGCTTTGATAGCAGAAACTAGACATACAGGTACAATTTGCCTTTCCCTTTGAAACACAACCATTGTATGATTTAGAGATTTCATAACAACTTCGTTAGTAAAACAATTCTTTATTGCATGATATTTGGACAACCAATCCATACCTAGTATCACATCAAATTCATGTAGTTGCAACAGTACTAGATCAACATTCAACTCAATGTCATCAATGTGAATCACAATCACGACCTACCTTATCCATAATCATCACATCTCTTAAAGAAGTACTAATACATAGATCAAAACCTAAAGGTTGATGCTTACTACATAATTATGATGCCATATTCAATGAAATGAATGAATGTGTGGAGCCAGGATCAATTAATGCATTGGAGAAAAAGTTTACCAGTGATTACTTATGGAGCAGCAACAACTTCTTGCCTAGTCATGGCAAATACTCTGGCCTGTGTTGGGGGTCTATAACTCTGACCTTCTGATTTGCTCGTACCTTGGCCAATTATAGTTGTTCGACCTCTGCCTCCGCCTCTACTAAAGGATACTCCAACTCTACTTGCCTTTGAAGCTTCAACTGTGGGCTCTGATGTAGCTCTGCCTCTGCCTCTTTCTGGCATTTTATACTTTTCAGGACAATTTCTAAGCGTATGATCAAGAGACCCACAAAAGTAGCACCCCCCAGTCAATTTTCTACATTCACCCATACGTTATCTATCACATTGTACACATGAGAGTCATTGTTGCATAACTTGACCTTGACTTCTGCCTGCATAAGATGAAAGTCCTAATCCTTTGCCTCTATAACTTGAGTAACCACCCCTAGCACTGGAATGTGATGGCATATAATCTCCACGTTTACCTTTCTTTCTGTTAAAATCCTCATAAACTCAGTAGGCCATCTTTTTACTCGTTGCTCAATCCTTTATTTTTCTAATCTTTCCACCCTGATTATAACAGCTTTTAGTTTGATATAACTTTTAAGATCTGCAACTATGATCTTACTTCTGATCTTATATCTCAATCCCTTTTTAAATTTTTGACATTTGTCTTTATTAGTGGCTACCATGAAAGATGCATAATGAGACAATTGATTGAATTTTACCTCATATTCAGCTATAGTCATCTGTCCCTACTTTAGGTTAAAAAACCATCTTCTTTTATCATCTTTATATACTCTAGCATGTAATTGTTATTGAACTCATAAAGAAAGTCATCCCATATAAGCACTGGAGGTTGGGCATCACTCCTTGGAATGGTTTCCCACCAATCGTATGCATCCCCCTATAATAGCGATACTGATACTTAAACTTTTCTTTCGATGTTCATTTCATCAAGTTCAAAACTCTTTATGTTCTTTTTAGCCATATCTTTGCCACTGATTGATCTATGATTCCACTGAAGTCAACTGTACCCTATTTTCTTAATTTATCATACATTCCATCTCTTTGAATTTTTGTACCCTACATTGTTGGTTCACCAATTATATGTTGTGGTTGACTATGAGATATGTGTTGTGCATGAGAATGTGTAGGAGATCTAACTCTGTCAGTAGGTTGATCTCTTAATGGTTGGCATGATGCTTTTATGGAATGCAAATCGGCTGACTCCTCTCTCCTTGGTGAGCCATGGGTACTACCATGACTACCTTCAGCTAATGCCTTGTAGACATATAAGACTATGTCATATGATAATGCAAAATAGTACAAAAGTGAAGTCATGTTCATATGTATGTCCTATGGAACCTATCTTCACTCTGATACCTAAAATTGTAACGACCATTTTCATTTACAAAACTTATAACACCCATGTCTGAAAATACATATGCATAAAGGTTTTATTCATCATACATACACAGTCAAACATGTACTTAATGTACATATATGTTAACTAATGTCAAGACTAGTGACCATGACTAGTTCCTATCTAAATGTATGTACATGACACAAGGAGAGAGAGAGAGTTGGAATTCAGTTGACGACTTATGGTACATGTGTCTCACTGCAAAACTCTAAGCACCAAAATGTCCAATCCCTATTATTCGGTATATGAAAAATATAATTGCGATTTGGTGAGTCACGACTCAATGAATAAAAATAATAATTACATTCTTATGTCACAACTAATAATCAAATATCATTAGGATACATTACAAGTATAACATTTGACTATGCAAGTGCAAGTGCAATAGATTAATTTTTGTCATGACCATGCAAGGCAAACACTGTTCCTAGGAATTCATGTGATTCAAGTGACATTTGATTTTGTTGGCTAGCATATAACAAGTGAATCATTTGATCAATAACATGTGCCAATGAGACCTATTTGTCCATCTTCCACGTGATTAATAACATATGCCAATGGGACCTATTGGTCCGTCTTCCACGTGATTAATAACATATGCCAATGGGACCTATTGGTCCATCTTCCACATGATTTGCAAGTGTTTGATAAGCCGGTCACAACATCCTTTTAGTTCCATATGCAAGTGCTCATTCACAAATGGTATACCAAGTAATCATTAAGAGCATATGATTCTCACTTGACTTGTATTCACATGTAAAATGTAAAAATTCAATCATATATACATGTAATAGAACATAATCATATCATAAAATTATCTCTCTCTCACACACACACACACACACATTGAATCTAATTATGTTTTTTACTTGCCTTTTGATGTGACCAACCTTTACGATTGGTTTTGTTCTCTCTTTAGGGCTTCCTCAAAGTTTTGAGATCTTAAGATTTGATACATACAATGTTATAAGTATTTAAAAATGATTATTATTGCTTGGTATGCAACTATGGCATGATTCATGCATGTGGACCTAGTGTTTATGCATATTTTCCTTATGTGGTAGACTGAGCTTGCTACACACTCATAGAAATAACTCTAAATATACTTATCCAAATGACTTGATTCTTTTTTTTCCAAACAAATTATACACATAATGATATAACATATTCAAATATTAGGCCAATATCAGACACATAAAAAATGTGGTGAATTTTAAAATTTTTCCCTATTACAATGTCATCTCAGTCCGAGTAGGTCTTATATTCTTAGATATATCTCAAATTTTACAAATCTAATTGTAATAATAATTTACCATCAGTTACAAAGCATATAAAGGAACATTTTTCATGTTGTACTCATTGCCTAATTCAGTCTGTAAGGTAACCAAAATGAAGGACAAATCTCAGGATGAGCAGGTTTGTAATATGTTGACAAACAGTCATGATGAAGGGATAATATCTCGACAACCGTGCTGGATTTGGCAAAAAAATTTCACACGTATATATATCAGACATAAATATACAACTTTCAAGTTTGTACCATCATCAAATTTTGAATCTATGGCCATCAAATTCTTAGAAAATGGAATTAAAAGAAAGGTGGGGTTTCATCCGAGTACAGAGGCAGTTCCAATCAATGAGCCATATCTCTTTCCACATAACAAATCAATAAAAAATGCTTTACATGTATTTAGAGGGAATATAACCCTACAAATTTCATGTTTTACACTTTATCAAAATAAGAACATAAGGCCATCAAAATATAAGAAAATAGAAAGACTGAGGTAATCTCAGTTGGTTGTGAATCAGCCCTAATGAAGGAGCCATAACTCCTCACACACACCAAATCAAGCAAAACTGTTTCATATACATTTATATGGGATATAAAGATACAACTTCCATATTTTGAAATTTCCATAATTCCTCATCTAGGGTTATGACATCGTAGGTACACAACCCTACTTTAACAGCAAAATCCAAAACAAACAGCTCTTGTTCTCTTGAATTTCAACTTCCATCCAAGAGTTGTACCTCAATTACTCCATAACTCACACTAACCATGCATGATTAACATGTAAAAAGAGGTTAATTTCAGTTGAGAAGAAGATAAATTAACTTACCTACTGTCCTAGAATTAGAAAACCTTAGGACTCTTTTCTAGGTAGCCCACACTTCTTCCTCTCATTCTTCTTCTTCTTCTTCTTCTTCCTTTCTTTCTTTCTTCCTTAGCTCTCTCTCTCTCTCTCTCTCTCTCTCTCTCTCTCTTCTAATATAACTCACATTTAACCCCTTAATTCTAATCCTAACGGGTCAAAAATTTCACTTGTAAGCCTATTGTAATAAGACAAAATCATTGTGTTTCATTCTAATTGGTTGAAAGTTCACTTTCGTCTTTTAGTCCCTCTTCTTCACTCCTTAAGCACCTTCATCCATCTCCTAATTCCTAGATGCTCCTTATACTTTAAAATAAGCTCTATAACACCATTATTTATGATAACATGCACACAACATAAGATAATTTGTCATGCAACTATACAAACACTACATATATGTTCAAGTGTCCCAAATGCAATGGTGCAAGTGTCATTGTCGTGTTTCTACAACTCACATGTCTAAATGATTATTTATCTAATACATATGTTTATGTAGGATTTCATATCATTTATTCAATGAATATGTTCGTGTGATAATGCCAATGAATGTGGATAGAGATGTTACAACTTTATTCAAAAATTTAAATAAAACTAACTAAACAAAGAAAAACTAAATAAATTGCAAGAAAGTTTAAAAACTTAGGTTGCCTCCTATAAATGCTATTTCAACTTATAACTTGATTCTTCTCCTTCCTTAGTCAGGCGTGTTGATGAGTGAAGGACTTTTTCATGCTTCTTTAGCTCCATCCCATAGTAGGGCTTAAGACGTTGTTCATTCACCTTTAAAATTTCTTCTTTTTTATTTTTTTATTTTAACCCTCCATGGAAGCAAGTTTTCAATATCATAAAAGGTCCTGACCATTTAGACTTCAATTTTCTTGGGAACAATTTCAATCAAGAGTTAAAGAGCAACACTTGTCCTTCTTAGAAGTTATGTTGCATAATGTCTTTATCATGCCATTTCTTTATTTTCTCCTTATAAATCATGGAATTTCATACACATCTAATCTTAGCTATTCCAACTAATTAAGTTAAAGTAGGCATTTCTCACTCGTTTCTTTCAAATCATAGTTAACTTCTTTATTGCCTAATAGGCCTTATGTTCTAGATCAAGCAGTCAGTGACAAGATTTACTAAAGACAAGGTGATATGGAGACATACCAATTGAAGTCTTGAATACAGCCCTATATGCCTATAGTGCATCATCTAATTTGAAAAATCAATCCTTTTGGGAATTTGAGACTATTTTCTCAAAAATTAACTTCAATTTCAAATTAGATATTTCAGCTAGCCCATTTGTTTGAGGGTGATAAGGTGTAGAAACTTTATGATGCACTCTATACTTCTTCAAAGATTTTCAAATTACTTACTATAAAAATAAGTGCCTCTATCACTAATTATGACATGTGATACACCAAATCTTATGAAGATATTTCTCTTAAGGAATTTAATCAGCATCCTTACATCATTAGTTAAGGTGGCTATAACATCCACCCATTTTGACATTTAGTCCATCCATTTTGTCATTTAGTCTATCACAAAAAGGATGTATTGATTGCCAAAAGATGTAAAAAAAGGCCCTATGAAATCCATGCCCCAAACATTAAATAATTCCACTTCCATGATGACACTCAATGGAATTTCTTCCTTCCTAGATATGTTCCCTATATGTTGGCATTGATCACATGAATGAACAAATAGGCTTGTATCTTTAAAAAGTGTAGACTAATAAAATCCAATTTGGAGTACTTTTACAACTATTTTTATTAGTCCCAAATGTCCTCCACATTATTTTGTATGGTAATGCTGAAGAATGCTAATGGCCTTTTCATAACAAACTCACCTTCTTATCATCCCATCAGAGCAATCCTTGAAAAGGAATGGATCCTCCCAATAATGAAACCTGAAGTCATGGATAAACTTGTTAGCCCTTAAGCACTAAGAAGGGGGGGGGGGGGGGGATGAATTAGTGGGAAATTTAAAAAATTGGAGGGAAGATTTGTTGAGAATAAATTAAAAGTAATAAAAGAGTAAAAGACATAATTTTTTTTATAGTTGTTTAGGTGTAAAACAAGTCCTACATCCACTCTCTAATTCTTCTAATTGGGTATTTCACTATCAAAAAATAGTGTTTCCCAAGCTCACACCCAACTTTTGCATGATGTGTTTTGAAGCTAACACATAACCTTACAATTTGTGTTTTAAGGCTCACATACAACCTTACAAGTGTTTTCCTAAAGGCTCACACTTAACTTATATAATAGTTTTACAACTAGCTAACTCTCGAACCCATAACCACTGGTGTTTAATGCTTACACCAAGCAATAGTAACTCAAATATAAGAGTTGAATGTGCGAAGATTGAGAAGCAAAAATGTAAGAGTTTAGCTATATTGAATGTTATTCTCTTACATTTAAGTCCATTTGGTGGCGTCTTTATAAGCAACAACCACCAAAGAGACATTACAAATAAATTATATATAAATCTTCAAATTGTTTTGGGCGAATCTCATTTTAAATGTCTATCAGACAAATTTCAAAATCGTGACAACACATTTGCTATCACGATTTTTTTCTTGCATTAAAATTGCTAAATTCACAGTAGAAAATCTCATTTGTATCTAACGGCTAGTCCTATGGCACACCACCATTGGTCTTTCAAGAAAAATAGTTGTTATGTTGTTTGAGCCAGACTAAAAGTCATGGTCATGATTTTGTTTTCTCTTAGATGCGATGGTCACCGAGAATCATTCTATTTGTTAATGAGATAATGCTTTGCCAAATTGCATCTTAATGAATGTTTTGCCCTTGCAAATTTTGATCTACCAATATCTCTTTGGGACATTAGGCATGGTCTGGTTGAGGAGTTGATTCCCTCAAAGCAAATGTAAAAGTCTTGGTAGTGAAGATGGACGCGACTTCCACCGTGAAATCTTTTGTTTCAATTTCATCACTTTCTTAGCAAGATCATGATTGTGATTTCCTCAATGAAATTGTCTATTCATTCTTCTTGTAAGATAGTGATAACAAATTCCAAGTTCCTGACCACGAAATAGGATGTCGTTCACAATTTTTGAGACTTAGACTATCATTCAACTACCAATGCAAACCTATTTAAAATTTTTTAAAAAATTAACACTTGAAAATGATGTTAGAACATGTCAGTCTTTATTGTCAAGATGAAAATAGAGTTTCTAACTTAGGTTTGACCAACTAAGTCTAACAATCTCCCCTTTTTTATTTTGACAACTTAGATGGATTTTACAAGAGATAAAGAATGCTTAAATTGAAGTTGAGATGGTTAACAAAATTTAATCATAAAACTTGTTGAAATGAAAATTAAACTTGTTGAATATGCACCCCCTCAATTTATACTCCCCTTTAATTATAACGTATAAGTTCACTCTACCCTTTTGTCAAGATAAAAAAAATGACGATAATGGAAAATTAAAGGGATAAGAATAATGCTATTTAAACATGAATATCATGAACAACTAGAGGGAGCAAAAACTTCAACTTTTATTATAAGAAAACAAATACAAAATACAAGATAACCATTAAATGTTTGATCATATACTTAGGCCAAAATAAGATGAATACAAATAGAAAAAAAGAAATTACAAGCCTAAGTATAAAAAACTAGAAGGAATGAGATGTCATCATCACTATCTCTAACTTCTTCACCTTTTCCTCCTTATGCCTCATCTTTTTTTTTTTTCTCCTAGATTCTTTTCTTCTAGTAGGGTATCTTCCCATTCCTCAAAATTAGGAAGATGACAAGAAGTTACACCCACTTTCTCATGAAGATCTACTAAGTCATTGTAAAGGTGAGAAGTAAGAAGAAATATTCTTTTAAGCATCATCATTGCCTTGTCTAGTTTCTTATTGATAGAAAAGAGAGAGAGATGGAAGAAGATTTTGGTTTAGCTTTTGGCTTAGGAGATGGAATAGGCTCTTTGACACCTTCCTTAATCACAATTTCCTTTTTAAAGCATGACCTAAGGTGTAAACATATGTGTCATGGTGGATGGTCATGGAATTAATCAAGTAGGGTAAGTCAAGGAAGTTTTGGGAGGGTAGGTATTTCTTGGTGAAGTATTTCTCCTTTTCCTCTTCCAAGGCTCCTATAAATTGGTATATGGTTGCGATGTGAGAAAGGAGGATAAATTGGCTTTTATGTTCGATACTCATATATATCAATTGATCCATAAGGTTTCTCCCTATTTGAATAGGCTTGTTTTTTTGTAAGACAAAAGGGAAATGCTAGGTGTTTTTAGGAAAACTTTTCATTCCCATCACCCCTAGCATTGATAGAAAAAGTTTTGATTTTGCGAAGAAGCCAATTGGTAAGGGTATTGATGTATTTAACTAAAGAAGTTTTAGGGTGATGTTTAGTTTCAATAGAGATTTCTGACTAAAATTCTAAATAAACTTTATCAAGAGCAGAGACAATGAAAGGAATATTATCTCAAACTTAAAGGTTAAAAAAGAATAAAATTGAGAAAATATTATGAAATAGGGGTCCCCAAAAGCCCTAAACACCATCCCATATGAACCTGCTTTTGATTTATCCCTTTCACTTAATGTGACAGTGCACATGAACTCCTTGATAATCTCTTCATATCTTGGTTCATCTCAGTGCATGAATTTGTTCTAACTAAGGTTTAAGAGAAAGACAGGAATCTTTTCCATGATGCCAAGAGATTCAAGGAGAATGGTGGAAGGGATTTTGTTTGGTTAAATGATTTATTGGTGTTAGCTTCAAACCTCTCATTTCTTCCTTAGTAATTTCTTTCATAAGATGAAACAAAAGAGGGCTTTGAGGTGGGGCAATGCCCTTCCCTTTTTCTTCTATGGTTTGTTTCTTTGGTTGAGGTTGAAAGAGTTTTTGAAGGATTGAGAAGGGCAAGGATGATAGATAAAGAGAAAAGGTAAAAGTGGAATAAAGGAGTGTCGGGATGGCTTAAATATTTAAAAAAAAAGAGAAAAAACATTAACAAAATGATAACATACATACTAAATGAGGAGCAGGCATCGATTGAGGGTTGAATCAATTTATGCCTAATAGTTACTAGAATTTTTAGTCACTAATAACGGATTACAACTGCTAATTATGAAGTCTATGACTAAAGAATAAGATTTCCTCGAAAATCAAAGGAATAAATGGTCAATACAAAAATCCATGGTGGCAATCTAAAATCGCAACAACAAATTGAGAGAATATAAGAAATTTGAGGAGTACTTATAAATAACGATCGCAAATGGATAAGAGTGGTCGCAAATTACAAGGCAAAATGAAAAACAAAGAGAAATGAGTATTGGCCTTTTTAGATGTGATCAACTTAATATAATGATGATCAATTTAAGCAAGTTAGCATGGAAAAACATAATTGTATAATGAATTAACTCATCCAAAGCATTCAACATACAAAGTTATGAAACATATCATTTAGTGAATTGAAATAGATGAAAACAATGAAGCACATTAAGTGAGATCACTTTTCACCCTAGGGATCTTCCATCTAACATCCCTAGTTCCCTCTTGATGAAGTTTATCCTTTCTTCATTAAGGGTTTAGTGAAAATATCTGCAAGTTAGTGAATGGTATCAATAAATTCTATCACTGCATTACCATTTTAGACTTGATCTCTAAGAAAATGATGTCTAATGTTAATATACATACTGCTTGAATGTTGGATGGGAGTCTGAGAAAAATTTATTACACTTATATTGTCATATTTGATGGGAAAGTGATCAACATCATTGCCATAATCCTTGAGTTATATTTTATCCAAATAATTTAAGTCAATAATAATCTACCACCACATATTTGGTTCGGCATTGGATAAGGCAATTGAAACTTATTTTTTGCTAAAATAAGAGACTAAACAAACACATATGAATTGGCAAGTTTAAGAAGTGCTCTTTCTATCTAACAAACTACCGACATAATCTACATCCGAATATCTAAGAAGACTAAAAGATGAATTCCTAGGATACCATAATCTTAAATGTAATATGCCAATTAAATATTTAAGAATTCTTTAGACAACATTTAAATGAGATTCCTTAGGACAAGATTGAAATCTATCACATAAACAAACGCTAAACATGATGTCAAGTCTAGATGCAGTAAAAAAGAGGAGAGAGCCAATCATACATCTATACCTCTTTTTATCAATTGGCTTACCTAATTGATCTTTGTTAAGCTTAAAAGTCGGACTCATTAGTGTCTTTGCTACTTTTGCATCCATCCATGCCAAACCTGTTGAGTAGATCCTTTATGTACTTAATTTGTGTTAGACTATGGTGGTTAATCCTAAGTCTAGAACCCCTTTTGATCTTGACAAAGTAGATTAATCATCACTAATATTTCAAATAAGTGTTGATTTTGCAGAAATAAATAAATCTCTCAAGAAGAAATGAAAGGAGTTGATAAACTCCAAAGTGACATGTAAATCATGACCACAATCAAATATTAATGACCATGACTCATGTTAAGGCATGTTGAAATTCAAGCAGGCGAAATAGCGGAGCCATTCTCGGCCGCGACCTTTGGAAAAGAAGAAGCCAAAATGTGACAGACAAATTCGCAATAAAAGTCACGCCTTAGTCGCGACCGTAAATTTCAAAGTTACTCAAGAGGGAAGCAAGTCCATAACCACAGCTTGACAAGTGTCCCAGAAGACTATTGGAAGTCAAATTTCGGGAAGGCACCTTGTTGGTAGCGACTGCGAATCATGTGGAAGAAAGATGACCACTTTGGCAGATGGATTCACGTCCTCTATCGCGGCCTGTGCAAGAAACTTACGACCGTGACTTCTGAAAGTAGCTATATTTTCCTGGTAAACTAATGAGAAGCTACCACGTGGACTAGCCATTAGACACAAACAGGGTTTCCCTTAAAGAATTTGGATTTCGCAACCGCGAAATGCAGTAGCGACTGCAATTTCATCTTGACAAACATTTAATGCAAAATCTGTCAATCATGTCTTAAAGATTTGATGAGTTATGATCTACAACGTCTCTTTGGTTAAGTTTGGCTATAAATACACCACCAAACAACCATGAATAAGGTTGCCAAGCAATTTATTACAAGTGATTAAAGCTCTCAATCTTTGCTACTCATTTTCTTCATTTTCTTTATGAAATTGTAATTGTTAGGTGTGAGCATTAAACACCAAGTTGTGAGGTTTTGTGTTAGCCTGTATAAACACTTCAAGAAAGGTTTAAGTGTGAGCCTAGTGAAACACTTGAGTGAGGTTTTATGTTAGCCTAAAAACACATTGTTGTAAGGTTTTATGTTAGCCATCGAAACACAAGTTGTATAAGTTGGGTGTAAGCTTGAAAACACCATTGAGATAGTGAAATATCTAATTGGTTGATTAGGGAGTGGGTGTAGGGTCAATTATACCCGAACTACTATAAATTTGTTGTATTTCTTCTACTCTTTATCCTTATTTTTTTGAAATTTTTATTCACCAATTCAACCCCCTTCTTGGTGCCTAGGGATAACAAGTGGTACCAGAGTAAGGTTTTCACAAATCAAACCTTCATTGGGTGAAACGAGATTCTGGCACAAGAAGTAAACCACTCATAGCTAAGGCCATATTTTGATGGAACAGACTATACTCATTGGAAGTATAGGATGGAGATCTATCTTGACACAAATGTGGTGGACCTTTGGGATATGGTAATCAAGGAATGGAAACCTCCTATAAAAGTTGTGGACGACAATGATGAACTAATCCCAAGGGATGAATGGGTTGAAGCTCACTAGAAGTCAAATGGCAAGAACAAGAGAGCAATGGCCATTCTC
>CATIWR010215684.1:0-37507 GCA_949677035.1 Omphalea diandra
TATACACCAACATAAATAAACACACACATTTTTTTATTTTTTTTTTTTTTATGCAGTTTTACATTCTTTCTATATATATATATATATATATATATATATATATATATATATATATATATATATATATATATATATATATAATGTCATTTTTTAAGAGTTTTAGAAAGAGATGAATAAAATGATGATAAATTTTGCAGAATTAAAACTATGTCTTAATCTTATAAGAAAAGTGAAAGAAAGAATGAACGAAAAAGTAATTTATAGAGGTTTAGCAAACAATCTTGTCTATGTTTTTTTCCCCCCTAACAACTAGAGCCTTTCTACTCAAGTTACTTATGGGTGCAACTCAAACAGTTATAAATCTAATTCTGCCCAATTAGATTCACACAACAAGTGTTCAAGCATTTATCTAGCCTTTTAAAGATAGTTTATGAGTATTACGTTAATCCTTAACATGTATAAATAATGTAAATCCAATTAATAAGAGCTCCTTATTTAAGAATTACAAAGATTGCTCAAGAAAACATACTTACTAAAAACACTTAAGCTAAAAATCCTTTACAATTTATCTGCAATCGAGTAAATAGATTAAGAATTACAAAATAATGCACTTGAGAGAATTTTGAAGTTGATTGGTTGTGTTGGTAATCTCTTGATTATTAAATATAAAGTCCTTATATAGTCCAAGATGCAAAAATCGTTAGTACACTCAAAAAATTATTTTTTTCAAGTTATTCAGAAAAGTAGTCGTCATTCCCTTAACGATCATTGGAGAAGCATCAAAGAGGATTGAAGCTTAAATGTCCTTTATCTTGGTTTCTACTAGGCATTGGAAAGTTTAGTAGCTTTGCTTATTAATAAGCATTGAATTTGCTCAAGAGAGATAGTCACCACAAAAAATTTTATAAGGAATTATCAATGGATTGTTTTTATATTTAATGGGTTTTGAATATTTCAATAGTAATTAGAAATTTTATTTTAACAGTTGTTAGGAAATTCAATGACCATTGCTGATGAGCGTACAATTGAATTGTAATATCCTACAGACTTTTTAATGGACCATTTTTCATATTCAATAGGCATTAATCATTGCTAATGAGCACAAAATCGAATGGTTATCTCTTGAAGACTTTTTGAATGTCATTTTGGAATTCAATAACCATTGGAGAATTCAACAGGAGTTGGAGGAGTTTAGTGGGTCTGAGATCTTTCATCCAAAGTTGTATTCTTTCAAACTTCAAATTCGTAACTCTTGTTGTCTTGGCCTCTTAGGTCCTTGCAATCTTGTTTGAGATGAGGAGTTTGAGTTCTTTTGATAAGGTTGAGAGTCTTGAAGTACTCGAACTCTTAAAGTCTTTATAACTTGAAATTTGGTTGTGAGGGACCTAAAATTATTATAAGAAAAAACTTGCATAATTAGTAACTACCCATTGCTTATTATCATAAAAAAAAATAAAATCGAAACCCTAAGGACTAACATTCTTTCCCTTTATGGCAATGAAAAATGCATAATTTATAAAATCAATTTAATAGCCAAGTGTTAAACTCCCACTAAATTCATGTAATATTATCATAAGTTCAAATTACAAAAATATATAACTCCTTAATTTATGCTAACTAATTTAGTTATATCAAAATCAATATTATTTGTCAATGATAGTAATTTTACTTTCATTTTTGCTCTTTTATATGAAATGCATAATCCAATAATTATAAACCATACACATTTCTCACCCTTTGCCATCAATGAAAACACATAGAGAAGTAGAGAGATAAAGACAAAAGTGACTTCGCATTCATATGTCAAGACTTTCAAGTACATGAAAAAAACATTTTGAAACGAATGTTTCCAATTATCCAAATGTAATATTTTTGAAACATTTAAAACACAATACTAGACTTGACTTCATAAACAAGCTAATATGTGAGAGGAAATAAAGGACAAGGAGGTGTATGAATTTTAGATGTTCGTGTTTAGGCAAGAAACAAGAGAGGTGGTCCAAAGGGGTTTAGACCATCAAAGCTATGGTGCCCCATGTTCTTTATTGAAGCCTTGATTTGCTTATTAATCTTGGGTCTCTTTAAGCTTTCCCTTGCACTTAGGATTTATAATGGTTGCCTTACTTCCTTAATATTCAGTTTGAATGGGTTCTTGATCACTATTCTAGACAAAGATGTCATGGTCCTTGGAGTAACCTCAAACTAATTACTAGCTTTATTTTTATCTTCATATTCACTTGAACCCATGGAAACTTTGAAGTGTGCTACAATTGCATCTAATGTGAGTTGGAGAGACATAAAATTCCATGTTAAGGAAATGACCTTGTTCAATGCATCATAGTTGGCATTATTTTCCACCAAATTTGATTCATCACTACCAATTGGTGAAGAATCTTGGTTAAGGTAGAATTATCAAAGCTAGAGGGAGGAGTAAGAACCTAAGAACTTGAGGCTTTAGGTAGAGGAAGAGGTGTAGGAGTTATGCCTTATGTACCTTCATTTGCTATTTCTATAGCAACATTATCAATCTTAGCTTCAATGTCCTCCTCTTCTCCTTTTTGGAGCTTCATTTAAGCAAACTATTCCTTGAGGAGTTCTATTAAAGATACCCATTCCAAACAATTTTTTTTTCATTTTTAAAAATGCTTATTTTCTCTTTTCAAATGTTAAAATTCATATCTAAGGACATATTAGGTGTCTTTATATAGCCTTAGGTCCATTTGAATAGTTAGAAACACCTAAAAAAAAAAACTAGTTGTTACTAGACATTTTTAGCAAAAACTAGTTGTTAAGGCTTCAAACGATCATTGGTAATGTTTCGTGGGTGTTGGAGTGCACAAAATTGATAGAATCAACTATTGGAAATTCTCCACAACTATTAAAACTTCTAAAGCTCATTAGATGCAATTTCATGGGTGTTGATGATGTTTCACAATCATTGAATGCCAACTCTATATAGATATTTATTACTAAAATGGTCATAACTTCTACAAAGCTCTAATTTGCAAACTATATATTTTGCTAAAAATTAGACTCAAAGATTTTGCCTTCCACACATGGCATATCATCTACTTCTATTGGGCATTTTGAAGTTGACTTATATGAATGGTAACTTAAATTTTAGTATGATATTTTTTCATTAATGTCCCTATAAATTTCTTTATATAGCTTAGATTGATGGATAATGGATTCTATTGCACTTAGACATCTTCAGCTACCCGACCATATATAATGGTTCTCCTAACTCTTTCACAATCATTCTACACATCCCTTTCAATACCCTTTTGCATTTAATTAGCTCTCCTCTTAACGACTGTTAGAATTTTGCAAGAATCATTGAATTATTCTATCAATGCTTATTGGCCATCTTCATAAGGCTTTTCCTATGCCATTATTCTTCCATCTTTCAACCTAGTGAAAATCTTAACCACTAACAAAACATAAACACTCAAATATAAATGTTAGAACTTCTTAAGGTTTTGTTATCATTCAAAATACATCTTTCAAACATGTGATTAAGTAAAATGCCTTATTAACCTTAAGGTCACATGATCAACATTCTCTCATTTTCTAAATGATGGCAAAACCAAGATGCTTTGATAAAATAAATACCATAAAAAATGAAAATTATTTTATTAAACATCACACAAAAGTCTCCCCCTTTTTGTCATCATGACAAAAAGATCAAAAGTAAGAAAACATTTAAAATTAGATTAAAACATTCTCCCTTTTTATAGAGACTATGCTTCCTCAAAATAAAACCAGATTAAACTAAATAATTGGTTATAAACACTTCTCCCCTTATTTTAAAGAATTTATGCTTCTCTAAAATAATACTTTTGGCATCTCTTTTGAAAATAAGTTTTCCCAATGCTAGGGATAATATCAATTGAAAATAACTGACATAACCTTGAGGTCATAAAGAAAATATGAGATACCAATAAATGAGCCAATTAATGAAAATCCAGAAACATGTAAAAAAATAATGAAAAAATTTATAGTGAAGCACACATTCATTCAAACAAATTATCATATTACATATGCAAAGATAATCAATCAACACAATGTATAACAACTTCCCTTAAATATATGCATATATATGAATTCAAAAGCATAGGAAATAAGGGATTTATTACAAGTTTAGTATCAATTGAGTTATAACTAGATACCAATCATTTAAAGCTTTGTCCCTTCTTTATTTATAATCTCCATTCATCTTTGGATTCTATATTTTGAGTACTTAGTGAAAGAGTCTCTATAGTACTTAGTGAAAGAGTCTCTATCCTACAATATCAAACATTTTGTTTTGTACCCATATATTTTTTAGTCCATGGAAGTTATAAGCAATCACTATCTCATCATTTGGCCTTGCATAACAAAAGTATGCATTATGGCCAAATTTACCACAATAATAACATTGTCAAGGGAATGCTCTTCAAGGTCTTTTAAAGGAGTAGTCATAAGATGTCTTCTTAAAGAACTAAGACCTAGGAGTGGAAGCATCATGTGCATTTTTATAAGGTCTCATATATGAGACCTAAACATATATGCATTATATTGTGCATTAGGCCTAGAAAAAAGTATGAGAATTACAAGGCATAAAAGTGCATATTTTAATTGTGGTGAATTTTATCTTATTTTGTGCTTAATTTCCAATTTAACTGAATTTTATATTCAAGAAACTTAAATTTGATATTTCTAGTGCATTGAGGTTGAAAGGGGAGATTAGGCATCCATTTGCAAGATTCTTCAATTTTGGGCCAAAAAGAAGTGAAATGCAATTTTCGGCAAAAAACTTGTAGTGATAAGGCATGAGCGCGACTTGCTAATCTAGGCTTGACAAGTTTAAGTGAGCAAGGAACTAATTTTCATAGAATAACATATCTTTCTTTAGAAAATTGACTTGGAAGATTTACCCTATATTCGTATCTTCTTTTGAAAATTGTTGGAAAACTATTTAGGAAGACAATAGTTGTAATTTTTAGGAGAGATTTTTGGAAGATCTTTAAGAGATTTTTGAGCAAGGTATTTTGTGTTATAAATTGGTGTCTTTTCTCTTGTATGTGGAGGAGAAAAAACATGAAGAGCAAAGGGTGAATAGAGCAACCAACCTCAATTGAAGACACTTTCTTCTTCCATTATCAAACCATGAGTTCTTCCTCTCTACTTTCTAGTTTTCTTTATTTCTTCATGAGCTAAATCTTTTGTAGCTAAGGCTCTAGAAAGCCTTATCACAACAATGGATTAATTTATTTTATTTAATCAAGCTATTTTTATTTTCATATCATCCCCGAATTATTGTGTTTAATGCTATTAAGAGATTGGTCACCTCTTGATTGATTTGGTTTATGTGAATGAGTTAAGAAAGGATTTTGCATAATTGACTAAATAATTCATGATGTGAATTGAATGGTACATAGGAATATATATATATATATATATATATATATATATATATATGATTCATTTGGTTTTATTGGTTTTTCATAAAATTTAATGCGCCTTTCTATTTGAAGAATTCTATAGAGCAATCTAAGGGTTATATATCTCAAGAATTACTATTAAGCAATTTTAGAAAGAATATCAGCTTATGAAAATAATAAATCATCTTGATGGAATTTAATTAATTAAAATCCATTGTAGTAGTTAGGTGGACCAATAGTCTTAACTCTTTAATTTGATGGTTACAACTTTCATTGTTTATTGTTTTCCTTTTATTTGTTTTTGTCTTTAATTTTTCGTAGTTTAATTTTTGTAATTTAATTATTTTTTCTTTTAATTTATTTTCTATATAATTAAAGATTAACTATAGTTTTAATACTTACTATGTTAAATCCTCGTGGGAATGATATCTTTTACTACTTGATAACTAGTGCCCTTATTAGGTTCATTTAAATTTTAGCCTTCAAGTTTTTGGTGCCATTGTCAGGGATTTAATCTTAAAATTATATTAAAACTTGTTAATCTTGCTTGATTTGCATTTTTCTATTTTTTATTTAGTTTTTAATTCTCACTTGTTCAGGTTGATTAGTGCATGACACACGTTAATGATGCAGAACTAGTGGAAATTGATCCTAAAATATAGAGAGCCTTTCATACACTTTGAAGGGCTAACAAAGGTACAAAGTAGGAGTAAGTTGAAAATAGAATGGTGTATTCAGTGAATACCAATCAGACTCTTTTAGACTATGCTTGTTCAACCATTGATGGAGCTACTTCTAGAATTAGCAAGCTAACGATCCAAGCGAACAACTTCAAAATCAAGCCAGCAATCATTTAGATGGTTCAAATCAGTATCCAATTTAGTGGGCTACTAAGTGATGATCCTAATGCATATATTGTCAATTTCTTAAAGATCTGCAACACCTTTAAACATAATAGAGTTAGTGATGATGCTATTAGGCTTAGGTTTTTTCTTTTTCATTATAAGATAAAGCTGCATATTGGTTTATTCACTTTATTTAGGTGGTATCACTACACAGGCTTGTTCAACCCAGCTTGGGAGTATAGTGAACGAAGCTTGCTTTGATGATTACAAACACTTCTAAAAGCTAACTCTTATCCAAGTTCGTTGTGTAAAATATTACAGGTACATCAATCTTTTGATCAAAGATGTTTGGAGAAAGAGTTTTGGTAAAAATTATAAGTATTTAAAGCCAATAGGGATTACTACATCCTAACAAACGTTATGATTTCATCAACATGCATTGAAGGTTCTCAACAAGCATTGAAGTGACTCCCAAGTGTGAGTAAAGTCTCTGGACCTCTCAACTAATGGTTCTCTTAAAACATAATAGTTGTTGGATGATTCAATCCCTTGAGCCTTGTAAGTTGATCTTCTCAATGGGTGTGGCTCTTAGACATCTCTACAGGTGTTGCATTTTCATAATAGGCATTGGACCAAATGACTTAATGTGAATAGAACTCTCAAGACCTTGACATCAGAGTTAAATTTTTACCAACAGGCATTGGAGAAGATCCTAGGCAGAGCTAAAGTTTCTGGACCGTCCAACAGGGTACCTCTAAAAGTACAATAGGCATTGAGACCTTTCTCAATGGGTATTAGAAGCTAGCCAACAGCCGTTGAAGCACTATAGAAAATCTTGAAAAATAAAACATCAAGTTCATATCCTTCTAAAAATTTATAATGAGCATTGGCCATATCTCAATAGGAGTTAAAGTTGAATACCAATAGGTATTTAGAATTTCCAATAGTCGTTGAAGGAGTTATTGGGTAAAAAATTGAGAAAGTCAGAGGAAAAGCGTCTAAGCAAATCTCCCTCTAACAACTAGTTCCAATAGGCATTTCATTATGATCAACGACAGTTGAAGTTGTATTCTACTAAAAAATATCCAATAATGGGCATGGAGATTATTCAACAAGCATTAAGTGACTACTCTAGTGACATGGAGTGATAACCTTTTTTCTAATGGCTAGTTTTGTGTCTTAACCTATAAAAGGACCCTTCCACAACATAAATAAAAAAGAGAAAATGATAAAAAAAAAAAAAAAAGAGTACTTCTATTGTGAAAACAAACTTTAAATAAAAAGGGTGAAACAATTGTAATCCAGCTTATAAGAGAAGATCATCAAAGCTTGTAAAAGCTATCTTTAAAAACAAAGTTAAAAAATAAGCTTTCAAACTTCTCTTAAAACTCTCCACCAAATCAAGCACACCTTATGAGTGTATTCTAAATTGCTTATTGCTTGAGTGAGAGTATTCTTTTTTAACTAAGTTATAAATTCTTTTGAGAAAACCTTTGGTTAAGGGATTTTAAGAGATCTAAAACCATCTTTGTAAAAGGTTTAAGGTAGTACTTACAAACTATTTAGGGAAATGATTTCAATAGCACCTAAAAGTCTACTTGTAATGGCTTGGTAGTGCCCAAACACTATTGTTGTAAAGGTAGTTGATAGCACTTGTAAGCTATCTGAATAGTAAAAGACTCTAGTGGAATACTATATAAGAGGACGTAGGCAAGTTGTATCGAACCTTTATAAATTAGTTGTCTCAATTCTTCATTTTTTTCACACTTGTTATCATTTGTTTTTTTTCTTGTTATTACCCTATTCGACCCCCTTTCTAGGGCACTAAAGGATAACAATTGGTATTAGAGTTTGTATCTTTATCAAAGCTTAAGTGCTTAAAGTAAAGATCATGACAAGTCATAAGGAATCACATTCAATCCACAAGCCACCTTTCTTCAAAAAAGATCATTATGGGCACTAGAAAAATCATATGGAGATTTTTCTAAATAGTGAAACCATAGATCTATGGGACGTTGTCAAAGAAGAAAGAGAAGTTCTAACTAAACTAGTTAGAGATATTTGATTGCTTAAGCCCAAAAGTTAATGGACATCTAAAGAGAAGAAGGCAAACTTGAAAAATATATGACCTATGTATGTTCTCTTATATGTAATCCACAAATCTCAATATGCTAAGCTGCAAATATGCACATCAGCTAAAGAAATATGAGACACCTTGCAGACTTAACATGAAGGTACTAGTGAAGTCAAGAAGAAAAAGATACAAATGCATACTTATATGTATGAAATATTTATATATCGGCCTGGTGAGACCATCATTGAGATGTAAAATAGGTTTATTGACATAATAGGCACTCTCAAAACTCTTGAGAAGTCTTACTCCAATGAGGACATGGTAACAAAGATCCTAAGAGCACTTCTCAAAGATAAGTGGGAAACCAAGAAGACAATAATAGAGGAAGCTAACAAGCTAGAAGTCCTGTCACTGGATAAGCTCATGGGGAAGCTACTAGCCTATAAAATCACTATTGAGAAGCCAACTAAAAGCATTAAAGTGAGAAAGAAAGATTTAGCCCTAAAAGCCAAAGAGATATGTTTCAAATCCCTATCTTCTTCTTATTGGCTAACATCTTCTTCTTTTAATGATGATGAAGACAGTAGTGAAGATGAACTCTTTGCCCTCATAAAAAACAAAGTAAAGAATTTTTTTTCGAATCAAAAGAGCAAAAGGGCAAGAAGGAACAAGAAGAAAAGTAGCAAAAGTAAACTCATTTGTAATGGATGCAATGAAAGAAGGAACATTGAGTCAGATTGTCCCAAGTTGAAAATGAACAAAGTTCCTGCTAAGAAACACACCTTCTAGAAAGATAGGGAAGTGTATAAAGTTACTTGGGAAAACACAAGTGACTCTAAACTTGATGAGTAGGATACTATAAAAGAGCTAGCCAATCTTTATCTCATGGCAATTAGGGAGAAATCTGATGAATCCTCAAGTGAGCACTCCTCCAGTAACGATGGTGACAGTGATGGTGAGCATGAGGTAAATCCCCTTGATTCTTATTCTAGAGATAAGTTATATTCAATTATTACCAAGTTGAACCTAAAAGTTGAGACTCTTAAGTCTAACATCTCCTCTTGTAAGAAAGAGAACAAATCTTTAAAAGATTGTGCTAAAAGTCAAGAGACTCTGGATAAGGAGGTTAAGTCTCTAATTGTTGAGAATTCTAAGTTTAAGGATAATTTCTACAAATTCACCAATGGAAAGGAGAAATTAGACTCCATCCTTGAAATTTAAAAAAACTCATCCATTAAGCATGTTATAGGATATAATGTCTTTATTTTAAATGCTCCTTCTGCTTCTAAAATAGTCTTTATTAAGGCTAAGGAAGTTAGTATGCCTAACCCTATCAGAATACCAAAAGTTCCTAAAAAGGGAAATGCTAAGACAAATGGCACAAAGGTTAAGTTTCAAGCTATCCATATACAACTGAGACATGCTTCTCCTAGAGTAAATTATGCCTACATGTATCATTCTTACAAGTCTAAGAGGCAATCTCCAAAGGAACAAAATTGGCATAACTATGCTTATAAATATACACCACACAGGAGAGTTCCTCACATGAGAAACACTCATAGACCCTTAGCTCAAAGGAGTTACAAATCTCATAGACACTATAAACATGCTCCACCTAGAAATAGGTCACTGGTGCACTTTGATGGTAGGTGCTTTTACTATGGTATATGTGGCCACATTGCCTATCACTGCCTTTCTAGAAGGCATGATGAGCAATTAGCTAGATCTAATCCTCTCGGACCTAAGAAGTTTTGAATACCTAAGACTTGATTCTATTTATTTTGCAAATGTGCTTGAAATCCCAAGTGGGAAAACAAGAGTGGTATCTTGACAACGGATGTTTGAAGTACATGATAGGAGAAAGGAAGTTCTTCATGTAATTAGAGAAAATTGAAGGACTTGAAAATGTATCCTTTGGAGACAATGGAAAAGCTAAAATCATTAGCATAAGTAAAGTTGGTAAGGATGTTGACTCACCTATCCTTGATAAAGTATTGCTTATTAATGGACTAAAAAATAATCTGCTGAGTATAAGTCAGATTTGTAACAAAGGTCTCACAGTTATGTTTGAACCACAAGCCTAAAAAAAATTTTTTCATTAGTAGGAGAATTCATAACATTTATGTCATTGATATAAATTTTCTCACTAACCATGATGCAAAGTGTCTAGTATTTATAGTGGATGAAGGTAAGACTCGACATAGAAGGCTAAGACATGCTAGCATGAAACTCCTTAATAAGCTAAAAAGGAAAAACTTGGTTGAAGGTTTGCCTGAAATCAAGTTTACAAAAGAAGGAGTTTGTGAAGGATGTTAAAAGGGAAAACAAGTTAAATCTTCATTCAAAGCCAAGACCAAGGTAAGTTCATCTAGAACTTTACAATTACTTCATATGGATTTGTTTGAACCTATTAGGGTGTTTTGCTTAGGAGGCATGCATTTTGCATTTGTCATAGTAGATGATTACTCTAGGTATATTTAAGTGTTATTCCTCCCTCACAAGGACTCTTGTTTTGATACCTTTAAGACCTTTGACAAGAGAATTCAAAACCAAAAGGATTTGAAAATCTCTGCTATTAAAAGTGACCATAGAGGAGAGTTTGAAAATGTTAAGTTTCATAACTTTTGTGATGAGTATGGTATCTCACACAACTTCTTAACTCCTAAAACACCACAATAAGATGGTGTGGTAGATAGGAAGAATATAACTCATTAAGAGATGGCTAGGACCTTGTTAAATAAGTACAATCTTCCTAAGTATTTTTAGGTTGAAACTAAAGACACTTATTGTTATTTCCTGAATAAAGTCTTAGTTAGGCTTTTGTTGAAGAAAACTCTCTATGAGTTATGGAATAATAGGAAGCCTAAGATTATATAGTTTAGAATCTTTAGTTGTAAGTGTTTTATTCTAAACATTAAAGACAACCTTAGCAAGTTTGACTCCAAATCTGATGAAGAAATTTTCCTTGGATACTCTGCTACTAACAAATGGTATAAAGTCTTCAATAAGAGAAAACTTGTTGTAAAAAAGTGTATGCATGTTGTATTTGATGGATCTTACCCCATTTCTTCAAGAATAGAAAAAAATGTTGATGATCTTGTAGGTCTTATTATTGAGTTGAACATTGGAAAAAAATGGAAGAATATGGACAACTATAAGAAATGAAGAGTGAAAAAAAATACAAATCAACCTTTTCCCACTTCAAATGAAGAGCAAATTTAGCTGGAAAGGGACTGGGTCTTCAACCAAGAGATCTCATCATTGGTGATACTTTAAGTCGTGTAACTACTAGATCATCATTTAGAAATGCATGCACTAATCTTACTTTTGTTTACCTTATTGAGCCTAAGGCCATATATAAGGCCATTAAAGACGAACATTGGGTACTTGCCATGCATGATGAACTCAATGAGTTTGAAAGGAACAAAGTATGGACTTTAGTTCCTAAACCTCATAAACATTCCATTATTGAAACCAAATAAGTCTTTAGGAATAAACTTGATGAGCATGGAACCATTGTTAGAAACAAGGCTCGAATAGTAGCTAAAGGCTCTAACCAGGAAGAGGGAATTAACTTTGATGAGAACTTTACATCAGTAGTAAGACTGGAAACTAATTAGGATTTCGCTTACATTTGGATCTTATATGAATTTTAAATTATACCAAATGAATGTCAAGAGTACTTTCCTTAATGGCTATATTGATGAAGAAGTATATTTGAATAACCCTCTAATTTTGAAAGCCATTTCTTTCCTAACCATGTGTTCAAGCTCACCAAAGACCTATATGGCTTGAAGCAAGCTCCAAGAGCTTAGTATGAAAGGTTGAGCAACTTTCTTGTAAAGAAAGGGTTTTTCAAGGGTTTGGTAGACATGACACTCTTCTCTAAAGAGAAGAATGGAAACTTATTACTAGTGCAAATATATGTAGATGATATCATATTTGGTGCCACCTATTTTTGCTTATGTGAAGATTTCTCGAAAGTAATAACAAGTAAATTTGAGATGAGTATGATGGAAAAACTCAAATTCTTTCTCAAATTACAAATCAAACATAGGAAGGAAGGAATCTTTATCAACCAATGGAGAATAGTAAACTGTACAAAACTCTAATGAGCACCAACATCAAGCGAAACATGGATGAATATGGTAAGGTTATGGATCAAAAGTTGTATAGAGGTATGATTGGTAGTCTACTTTATCTAACAACATCTAGGCCTGATATTATATTCAATTTATGTTTAAGTACAAGATATCAATATAATTCCAAGGAGTCTCATTTGCATGTTGTGAAACATATACTCAAACACTTTGTTGGTACTCTCAACTTAGAACTTTGGTATCCTAAGTTTTCTTCATTTCAGTTAAATGCATTTTTAGATGCTAATTTTGCTGGGTGTACTTTAGATAGAAAGAGTACTTCAAGCACATGTCAATTTCTTGGTCAATGTTTAGTGTCTTGGAGTAGCAAAAAGCAAAATTCAATTATTTTGTCAACTGTTAAATATCAGTATGTGGCAACAGGTCTTTGTTATGCTCAAATCCTATAGATGAAGTAATAACTTCTTGATTACAAGGTTATTGTAAATCAAGTAGTCATAAAGTGTGATAACATTAGTGTCATCAACATGTCTAGGAGTAAACATATAGATATAAGATATCATTTTCTTAGGGATCATGCAAATAATGGTGATATTGTATTGGAATTTATTGATACTAACAATCAATTGGTAGATACTTTCACTAAAGCTCTTTGTGATGAAGGAATGCAGTTCATTAAAAGAGAACTTGGAATGATTGATGGAATAGTTTGAATTAACTTCAACAGGTTCTTCTCTTTCACTTTTGTTGATGGTTGAGAGTTGATGTGTTGTTTAAAAGATTACCTTTAAAGATTTAATTATGTATTATCTTGATCAAAATGTCCACATATTAATTGAATTTATGACTATATCATTGAGTTTAATTGACAATTTACATTGGCTAAGTTTCAAACAGGTTGCATATTTGAGAAATCTATTTTAAACTTAGTTATATTTTGAAAAATTTAGCCAATGACCATTGCATGTTTCCCAACAACTGTTGCGTTATTGGTGAGTTTCACATTTTTTCTTTTATATGTCCTCACGATTGTTGTGTTATCCAATGACTGTTGTTATTCACCTAATGGTCATTGCTAGCAGCCACCATCATTGTATGAAGAACACTTGCTTGATCAAGCTATCGATCATGTCCAACATTCGTTGTTTTATTCACAATAGCTGTTGAACACTCCCAATGATCATTTTTTGAAATTCAAAAGGAGCTCACTAAACTTCTATATAAACCTCTTAAATCCTAAAGTTAGTTCACTTTATGTTTTACTATGCTTTTGACTCTCTCTTTCTATTTGTTGCTACTATTTCATTTGCATTCTCACTTGAATCAATCCTCAAACACTCAACCAAATGACACCTAAATCTGAATCAACTAAGAGATAAAAGCAACCAATAAGAAAAAATCCTCAACCCTCTGAAACTGAAGAAAATTTAGCCTTAATGTTAGCCCAACAAAAGAAGAAAACATTTAAACCCTTATTTATACATCAATCCTCAAAGACATCCAAACCTAGTCCAGAATCCAAAGGGAAAGGGAAGGTATAAAAAACAGAGCATACTTCTCTCCTAATTTAGCAATTCCATCTTAAAATAGAGAAAGAAAAAGAATTAGCCCTCAAACTATTCAAAAGACACCTAAGAGGAGGAAAGTTCTTCGAATGGGGTGATCTTCAATGGTATGGATTATCAGAAAATGTGGAGGAACTCATGGTAGGGATAGGATGGGAACTCTTCTGCCACAGTTGAAACTTGCAATGGAATTCTTCACCAAACTAGAAGTCTTGGGGAGTGATTGTCATGCCTATGCTTATGAAGGAATAATCAATTTTAGGCTTTTTAGTAAAAAATATACTTTAAGGCCAAATGAATTGGTGAAATGTTTTGACGCCACCACAACAGGGATGACAGAGCCACCTCCCATTTTCAAGGTTGATGTGAATCAGTTTTGTAACTCAATAATAAATAGGAAGAGTAATTACAGTAACAATAACAATAAGGCATCAAAAATCAAAATTCAAGCCTTGAGAATTACTCACCATTTCATTACGTGGAACATCAACAAGAGTGCTCAATCTAATGGCAATTGCATAATCACTGACTTGTTCTATCTCTGGTGCATGAAGAATAAGTAAAGGATCAACACTCTTTTATTTCTGATGAAAAGGATAGATGGATAAGTGGATAAAGGTAGTTAATTTGTGATGGGTCATTACATTATCAAAATTTCCAAATATGTGAAAGCTATTCCCCCAAAAGAGGAAGAACTTGAAGAAAAGAACATTGTGTTGAAAAAACTACCACACAATGAATCAAACTATGAAAAGATGCTTTTGAGCATGGGGATCCTAAAAAGGTTAAATTATGGTCTAATCAAGAGACTACTATAAGAAGGAGAGATCCCTAAGTAAGGATAGGAAGTTGAAGATGCTGAGGAAGCAATTAGAATAGGGATTGTTACAGCTGAAGGGACTGGAACAAGTGCTCCTATTACATCTCTTATTGACTTTGAAAAGAAGGTTCTTGAGCAATTGGCAAACATTTCCAATGCAATCCAATGGGTTGAATCTTCTATTGTCTCCTTACACCAAAAAGTACAAAAGCTTCAAAGGGATGCAAAGGACATCAACCAAACCTTAGATTAGATAGTGGAAAGGTTAAACTTACAACCTAGAACTCCAACAACTCTAACTAAGTCAGGTGTAACAGCTGAGCCCAAGGACAAACCTTAAAACCATCCCTAGGAACTTTAACTCAAACAATCCATACTCCCTTATGTTGCATAATTTATCTTTTTATCTCTATTTTTTTTTCTTTCTAAAAAATAATATATAAAGGACAACATATTAAATCCTTATACTATTATTGTATGTTTACTTCCTTTGTTATTACTATTCTTGTGTGTTCTTTTTGATAATGATAAAAGGGGAAAAAGTAAAGAGTAAAGGTGAGAGATAATTCAGGGAGACAAGGCAAAGAAAAGGTTGGTATGACATGAGAAAGATAGTAAGGTAAAAAAGGAGATATATGAAAAAGTGAGAAGTGAAGGTAACGAAGTTATATTTGTATGAAAAGAAAAGTAAGTATATATGTGAACTTGCTCTAAAAATAACTTGGTATGTAAACTTGTTTTAATAGTGCATACAATATAAAACAGAGGGGGAGTAACATGAACATTTTGTTATAACTTATGCACTTATGGTGAATCATATTTTTTAATAGCTTAATACACTTAAAGATTATATTATGTATATTATCAATTTTGCAAAGATTGATTAACCTTGTTAGATTGTTTGTCGTCATCAAAAAGGGTGGGAATGCTGAGCCTAGCTTAGGAGTATAGTGAACCAAACTTGTTTTGATGATTACAAACACATCTTAAAGGTAACTCTTATCCAAGTTAGTTGTGTAAAATCTTTCAGGTACATCAATCTTTTGATCAAAGATGTTTAGAGAAAGAGTTTTAGTAAAAATTCTAAGTATTCAAAGCCAAGGGGTATTGATACATTCCAACAGGCATTGTGAATTCATTAATGGGTGTTGATGATTCTCAACCTGAATTGAAGTGGCACTCAAGTGTGAGTAAAGTCTCCAGACCTCTCAACTAACGGTTCTCTCAAAACACAATAGGTGTTGGATGATTCAATCACTTAAGCCTTACAAATTGTTCTTCACAACGGGTATTGCAATTTCGTAAAGGGCATGGCTCTTAGATATCTCAATAGGTGTTGCATTTTCATAATAGGCATTGGACCAAATGACTTGATATGTATAGAACTCTCAAGATCTCAACATAGACATTGGAGAAGCTCCTAAGTAGAGGTAAAGTTTTTTTACCCTCCAACGAGGCACCTTTAAAAGTGCAATAGGCATTGAAAGCTAGCCAATAGCCATTGAGGCACTATAGAAAATCTTGAAAAACAGAACATATAGTTCACACTGTCCTAGAAATTTACAACAAGCATTGTCCATATCTCAACAGGAGTTAAAGTTGAATTCCAATAGGCATTGAGAAGTTCTAATAACCGTTGAAGGAGTTATTGAGTTAAAAATTAAGAATGTCAGAAGAAGAGTGTTTAGGCAAATGTCTCTTTAACAACTAGTTACAATGAGCGTTTCATTGTGATCAATGATCGATGAAGTTATATTGTACTAAAAAATCATCCAACAACAAGCGTAGAGATTGTCCAATAAGCATTGAGTGACTACTCTAGTGACATGGAGCGACAACCTTCTTTCTAACGGCTAGTTCTGTGTCTTTGCCTATAAAAAGACCCTCCCATAACATAAATAAAAAAGTGAAAATGGTCAATAAGTGAGTACTTTTATTGTGAAAATAATATTTAAATAAAAGGGTTCAAACAAGTGTAATCTAGCTTACAATAGAAGATCATTGTCAAAGCTTGTAAAAGCTATCTTCCAAACAAAGTTAAAGAATAAGCTTTCAGACTTTTCTCAAAACTCTCCACCAAATCAAGTATATCTTGTGAGTGCATTATAAATTTATTACTTGAGTGAAAGTGTTCTTTTTCAACTTTCTAAGTTGTAAATTCTTTTGAGAAAGTCTTTGGTTAAGAGATCTTAGGTGGTTTAAATCATATTTATGAAAGGTTTAAAGTGGTACCTGCAAACTACTTTAGGAAATGGTTTTAGTAACACCTAATATTCTACTTGTAATGTCATAGTAGTGCTCAAAAACTACTATTGCAAAGGTATTTGATAGCCCCTGTAAGCTATTTGGATAGTGAAAGGCTTTATTGGGAATACTAGATGAAAGGACATAGGCAGGTTGTGTTGAACCTATGTAAATTAGTTGTCTTGATTCTTCATTATTTCCACACTTATTATTATTTGTTTTTCTTATCATTACCCTATTCAATCCCTTTCTAAGGCACTAAGGGATAACAAATTTGACTCAAAATTTTTGGCTAAGTGTTTTGCTCGCTCTAAAATAGCTTAATTGATAAATGATATTGCCACTTTTGTTCACTTAGAAAGGGAGACATTATATGAGGATTGGAAGATTTTTAAGGAAATTCTTAAAAAGTGTCCTTATCATGAATACTTGTTTGGTGCCAATTTCAAACTTTTTTTTTTTATAATGGTGTCACTCCATGTATTTGATTATTGATGCAGTTGCAGATAGTAAAATTATGAGGAAATCACCTGACAAAGCTTTTGAAATAGTGGAGGAGATGACTTCTAATAACTACCAATGGAATAATGGTATACTTGATCAAAGGGAACATGATGTGCATAATGTTGATTTTTTTACTACTTTATCTGCTCAAATTGCTTCTTTGAGTTAAAAAAAAAAAAAGAAGATAATCTTGGTTTATAAAAATGAATGTTTCAACTTTTGATCCATGTAGCTTTTGTGGTCAAATGGGACATCTAAGCACTCATTGTTAGGTAAAAAATCCCTTTGTTTCTAATAATGAAAGTGTTAAGTTTATTTCTCATAGTGGCAAGTCAAATTTCAATCCCTATTCAAATACATACAATCCAGGGTAGAGGAGTCATCCAAATTTTTCTTGGAGTGACAACCAACTAAAGGCACCCTTTATATTTGAACAATAACAACAACCACCATAAGAAAAGAAGGGAAATTTGAAGGATTTAATTATCAAGTTCATCAATAGCGCTGAAGCAAAATTCCAAAACCATGAGACATCTATAAGGAAATTAGAAGTTAAAATGAGACAATTGGTTAACATTATGTTCAAAAAAAGAAAAGGTCAATTCATTAGCAACACTAAGAAAATCCAAAAGAACAATTAAGAGTTATCACTTCAAAAGGTGGAGAAATTATTAGAGAAATTGAAAGAGATGCAAAGAATAAGGACCATGACAAGGTAGGATTCATCTATGGAAACCACAAGTAGTACACCTAAACTTAATATAGATGTTATTTAACTTCCTTTTCTTGATGCAGTTTTACATATACCAAGTTATGATAAATTTTTGAAGGATGTGATTTCTAACAAAAGGAAATGGTAAGAGCATGAGATGGTGAAGCTTAATGAAGAATGTTTAGCAATTCTCCTAAATAAATTTCACCTAAAATTCAAGTATCTAAGGAGTTTTTCACTCCCTTACACTATAAGAGATACTAAATTTAGGAAATCTTTGTGTGATCTAGGCACTAGTATGAACTTGATGTCATACTCTATTTTTGAAAAACTTGGATTACATGAATTGATGCCTACTACTATTATTTACAACTATTCGATAAAAGTATTAAATATTCTAGGAAAATAGTAAAAGGTGTTTTAGTTAAGGTAGGCCAATTAATTATACCTACTAATTTCATTATGTTGGATATGAGGGAAGATCAAGTAATACCTTTGATTTTAGGTAGACCTTTTATTACTATTGGTAATGTATTGATTGATGTATGAAAAGGTTTATTTATTTTTAAAATCAATCATGTAGTGTTTAAATCCATGAAGCATCATGGCACAATTAAACATGAAATAAATATGATTAATTACATTAATGTATGTGCAAATGAAGCAAATGCACTTAAATTAAATGATCATTTGGCGAATATTGTTCTTAATTCTTATGATAATCCGTAGGTCTTAGATGAAGAACATAAAGAGATACTCAATTATTTAGAGGCAAGACAAGAAGGATTCAAGCCAAATGAAAGGAAAAGTTTACCTTTGGAGGAACCAACTAGCACCAAGTAATTGCGACCTTTTATTGAAAGACCTTTAATTTTGGAACTTAAGCCTTCACCTCCTCATTTAAAATATATATATTTTTAGGATAAAACTTAACCTTACTTGTGATTACTTTTTCTAAATTGATCGGTCTTCAATAAGAAAAGCTAAAGAGAGTGCTTAAACAACACATCCTAACTATTGGATAGAGCATTGCCAATATAAAAGGAACAAACCCCCTGATTTGCACACAAATCTTGATGGCAGATGGATTCAAACCCTAAACCACAAGTATAAATAAGGTTAAATCCTAAAATACAATAGGTAGTGAAGAAAAAAATTCTTAAATGGTTCGAAGCAAGTATTATTTATCATATCTTTGATTCATCATGGGTAAGTCTTGTTTAAGTTATACCAAAAAAGGGTGGGATCATTATTGTGTAAAGTGAAAAAAAATGAACTAATTCCTATTAGGATAATAATCAGTTAAAGGGTGTGTATTGACTATGAAAAATTAAATAAAGTCATTAGGAAAGATCACTTCCCCTTCCCTTTATTGATCAAATGGTTGAAAGACTTATAGGGCATGAATTTTGTTATTTCTTATATGGTTATTTTGGATATCTTCAAGTGGCCATTGCACTTGAAGATCAAGAAAAATCCAATTTTACTTGCTTATATGGAACATTTGCATTTAGGAGGATGCCATTTAGGTTATGTTTGCACTGACTATATTTTAGCATTGCATGATGTCTTTGTTCGGTGATTTCATTGACAATTTCATAGAAGTATTCATGGATGATTTCTCCATTTGTGGGTCATCATTTGATGCATGCTTGCAGAATCTAACCTTGTTTTGAGTTAGGAAAAATGTCATTTAATCGTTAAGGAAGGAAATAGTTCTGAAGCGTAAATTGTCATCTCAAGGCATTGAGGTAGATAAGGCTGAGGTATAACTAACTGAGAAACTTCCTCCACCTCAATCTTTAAAAGAAGTTAGGGTCATCTTGGTCATGCAAGTTTTTATAAAAGCTTTATTAAGGATTTTTCTAAAATAGCAAAACCCCCTTGACAAATTTTTTGGTTAAAGATGTACCATTCGAATTTGATGATAATTGTTTGCATGCATTCAATACTTTCAACAAAAAATTGATTCAAGCCCTTATTATTTCACCTCCTATATGGGATCTTCCTTTTGAAATCATGTGTTATGCAACTAATGATGTTTTAGGTGAAGTTTTAGGGCAGAGAAAAGATAAGAAATTTCATACCATTTCTTATGCAAATAAAACCATGAATGATACACAAAGAAATTATTCCACTACTAAAAAGGAATTACTTTCAGCAATATTTGCTATTGAAAAATTTTGATCTTGTCTGCTCTTGTCTAAAGTTATTGTGTTTATTAATCATTCTGCTTTAAGATTTTTTGTTTACTAAAAAGGATGCCAAACCTCAGTTGTTGAGATGGAATTTGTTATTATAAGAATTTGACCAAGAAATCAAAGATAAAAAGAGAAGTTAAAATACAACGGTTGATCATCTGTCAAGGCTTGATAAAAATTATATTGAAAACATGTATGATTTCCCATTGCATGGTGAATTTCTTGATAAGCAATTATATGTTGTCAACACTAAAAATGAACCTTGATATGTTGATTTTGCTAATTTTTTTTAGCAGGAAAAGTGGTGCCATCTCACCTCTCATATCAACAAAAGAAGAAATTTTTCTCTGATGTGAAGCACTACTTGTGGAATGAACTTTACCTCTACAAAGTTTGTGGGGAAGGAATGGTAAGATGATGTGTTCTTAATGATAAAATCCAAAGTGTTATCAGTTTTTACCATGATAAGGAAGCGGTAGGTCATCATGGATCATCAAGAACGGTTGTAAAAATTCTCCAAAGTGATTTTTATTGGCCTTCACTTTTTAATGTGATCATTGCCAATGAACAAGTAATATCTCTAGACGTCATGAGATGCCTTTGAATAATATACTTGTTTGTGTAATTTTTTATATTTAAGGCATTGATTTTACTAGGGCTTTTTCTAAATCTATTAATAATTCTTATATACTTGTGGTTGAAGATTATGTGAGTAAATGGGTGGAAGCTTGTACATATCCAAGTAATGATGCTTGAGTAGTTGTCAAATTTCTTAAAAAATTCATCTTCACTGATTTTGGTACACTTAGAGCTATCATAAGTGATGGGGGGGAAAACATTTTTATAACAAACAATTTAAGCAATTATTGAACAAATATGGTGTTACACATAGAATTGCTACCCCTACCACCCTCAAACTAATAGACAAGTAAAGGTTTCTAATCGAGAAATAAAACTAATTTTAGAAAAGACAGTTAGTGTGTCTAGGAAAGATTGGTCTTTGAAATTAAATGATGCAATTTGTGCTTACCACAATGTGTGCAAAACCTCAATCGATATGTCTTCATATCGATTATGTTTCGATAAGGCTTATCATTTTCCTGTTGAATTAGAACATAAAGCTTATTGGGCCATTAAACTTTTGAATTTGAATTTGGAAAATGCAAGTGATAAGATGAAATTTTAATTTAATGAAATGGAAGAATTGCGAAATCTAGCATATGAGAATGCCTGGATTTACCAAAAAGAACTATGATATGACATGATTCACACAATACGAAGAATGACTTTCATAAAGCGATAAAGTTCTTCTCTTTAACTCTCTTGATACAAGTAAGGATGTATTAACACCTTAGATTGTATGCTTAAGAATGAATCATTTTAAGAATCAGGTATAAGAAACTTTAAAGCCCAATTAGACCTCTAGAAAACATATTTCTAGCAATCTAGATTATAAAGATTTAAAGGTTGTAATTCAAGAGCTAGATTAGCTAAAGCCAATTTTAAGGTTACAATTATTAAATTTGTAAAGTTATTAAGAATCCACCTAACAATCTCACTAAGTTCTTTTAAGATTTCAAGAAGATAATACTCTTATAAAATAATTAAGCTAAAAAAATAATTTTCATTGATTGATTGACCTTGGCCGAATATGAGGCATATATATAGCCTTACAAAAGGAAGTTTCCTATATATAAAAGGTTTAAAATTCCTAAAAAAAAGTTATATCTAAAAAAGAAATACACTTTAGATAAGAATCCTAACTAAATAGGAAAGAAATAAGTCAAAATTCATTCAACAAAATACGTAAACAAAATGTTCTTAAAACACATAGCCATAATGCGTGGTCGTGTAGTGTTGCGATCCCTTATGTAGCAAAACTCGTCCTCGACTCATGGCCATATCATGAAGTTGTGTGTTTCCTTTGCATTCTACCTGAACTTGGTTCCTTGAAGCATGGTCGTGCATTTTGGTCGTACATGTCCTTTATCTTCTGCCCATTTAACACATGACTATTTCTTCCTTCAATTGACCTTCTTTCGACTTTTAGCATTCTTCTTGGGTTTCTTTTCATGCAATTAAGATATAAAGGCTTTGTTTTGGGTTGAAGAAGATTCTCTAATTTTGACATTGACCATACATTATCCATGAATCCATTAGGCCTATTGAGCTTGTTTAGATCATTCCTTCTTTCTTTGGAAAGATTCATCCTTGAATCTAGGCCAACATGAGAATAAAAATCCAAACATAAGTTTAATACTAACAAAAAATCCTAAGTGAAATAGCCTTATAATGAATCAAGTCTAGCCTTATAATGAATCAAGTCTATCCATCTAGATTAAAAACTAGTTGAATGAAACCTAGAACAAGGTTAGTATAAATTAAAGAAAGAGCAAAATAATGAAAAAGACACAAAAAGACACCCTAGGAAACGTTCTCCATCTAGTATGAAGAGGTATTAAAGCATCAAATTTCTTTTAAGTGAAACCACTAAATAGAGAAAATCTAGGTTTTAAAAAAGAATTAGAACTCAAAAACCAAGAATTAGAATTTGAAAAGAAACTAGAAACATAAAAAAAAACAAAAGAACCTTTGAAATCAAAAGAAAAATTTCTTCCTAACCAATGCCAAAGGTTAAAAGAAAGACAAAATTTTAAAAAATAAGAACTAAAGTCTTTTAAAAAGAACATTCTTTTAGAATGAAAAGAACACTTGTAAAAAGAAGTTTTAAAAGAATTAAAACTAAATGAAGACATGCTAAAATAGAATTTAAAAGGAAACAAACTTTTAAAGAAAAAAGGAAAATTAAGATTTGAAAAATGTTTAAAAGAAAAATAAATTTTAAAATTAGAACTCAAAAACCAAGAATTAAAATTTCAAAAGGAACTAGAAACATAAAAAAACAAAAGAACCTTTGAAATCAAAAAAAAATTTCTTCCTAACCAACGCCAAAGGTTAAAAGAAAAAGAAAATTTTTTAAAAATAAGAACTAAAGTCTTTTAAAAAGAACATACTTTTAGAATGAAAAGAACACTTGTAAAAGAAGTTTTAAAAGAATTAAAACTAAATGAAGACATGCTAAATATAATTTAAAAGGAAACAAAAGTTTAAAGCAAAAGGGAAACCTAAGATTTGAAAAATGTTTAGAAGAAGAATAAGGAAAATGTTTTATATAAAAAATTTACAAAAAAAGTTAAAAAAAGAATCGAAAAACTTATTTATATGTTGAAAACAAGGGAAAAATAATTAAAGTAAGAAAAAAGATTGGAAGAAGAAGAATAGACATAAAATGAATTTAAAGAAGAGAATAAATGCCTATTGCAAATAGAAAAATTAGAAACACAATCATAAGAATTAATAGAAGAAGAATTATGCCTAAAACATATAAAATAAGAATAATTATATAACAAATAGTATATGAGTCCCTTTTACACAAATTCGTAACCTCTATCTTCAATTTAGCACCATTATCAAAAATGGTAAGAGTTAGATCGTCTTGCTTGCTAGGCACCTCCATTAAAAATTAATCTTCATAACTTTGGAAAATAGATGTAAAAGCACTATACAAGAGATTATAAATTTAGTTGGTAGTGTAATACATCCCTTTGAACAAAAACATGGTTGTGGCTTTGGAAGAATTGGTTTCAATCTCACCACTTTCTTTTAAAATTAGGACCTTCTTTTGAACACCTTCTCCTTTTTCATGCACCTTTTTTTTTTAATGTCCATATATTTTAAGCTCTCCTTTTACCACTCCTTCCTTGCATCTCTCATCGATTTTCTCACAGCTCTCCTTTTACGACGTAATTTTTTTTTTCTCTTATGTGTGTGCACTTTCTCTCTCTTAAAACTTTTTTATCCTTATAAATTTGTTAGGAAGATAAATGAGATAATGCAATATGTTGACTATGAAATTCAAACTCAAAAGTGTTAGCAAACCCATCATGCTTAGCCCTCACATCATATTGCCATGGTCTCCCTAATAATAAATGACTAGCTTACATTGGCACCATATCACAAAAGAACATCATCTTTTGCCCTTTAAAAAAGAAATTATAATTTGCTTGGTAACCTTCACTTCATTATTATCATTTAGCCATTGCAACTTATGAGGCTTAGGATGTTCAAAAGTAGGTAAGTTCAATTTCTCTGCCATGTAAGTACTAGCAACATTAATACATGAACCATCATTAATAAGCCTTGGACCTTACACCTTATTTGGAGGATATTTTGTCTTTACTCATCATCTCTTTTAGTTAGGGCACATTAGTACATGAACCATCATCAATAATTAAGGAACCTACCTTGCCTTTGACCTTACACCTTATTTGGAAGATGTTTTCTCTTTGCTCATCATCTCCTTTGGTTAGGGCACTCAAAGAACACCAAGCAAACATTAGTTCTTTGCTATCTAAAACATTAAGCTCATCGTCATAACTAGCATTAATAAATGGGGGTATTTTAGGATCTGTTTCTACATAACTATCATTATCTTTACATTCAATATTCCCATTAATAATAACTATGGTCTTTTTATTTGGGCACTTTCTAGCTATATGTTTATGCCCTCTACATTTAAAACATTCAACTAAATTGGGCTCGGGCTTAGACGATTCAATTTTATTGGGCTCATTCTTGGGCTTACCTTCTTCTTTACCTCCTTCATGTAATTCAACTTTGGACTTTGCATTAGGCCTTTCTACATCTTTCAATTTGTTAGTCCAATTAGAAGAAGGAAAATTGGATTTGGAAGATTTACCTTTAAGTTGTTTCTCCACCGTTAAGGCCATATGATAAGCTTCCTCTAAATCTACATGATATTGAAGTTCAATTATATCCATAATCTATTTATTAAGCTCGCTAAGAAATTGATCTACTCTTTGTTCCTCATCCTTATTAAGATTGGCACAAATTAGAGCAATCTCCATCTCTTAATAATAATCCTCTGCGCTCTTATATCCTTCCACAAGTCTTTGCAAATGGGTTAGTAATTTTTTATGATAATAAAAAGGAAAATTCTTTTTTTTCATCACCCTTTTCATCTCATGCCAAGTATGAATCGGATCCTCACCATTCCTATGTCTATTAAGCCTTAATTGATCATACCATACAAGAGCATAAAGAACAAATTCTATAACAATAAGTTTTACTTTCTTATCTTCACTGTAGTGGCATTCAAAAATAAAATCTACCTTCTTTTCCCAAGATAAATAAGTTTTAGGATTGTTTTTACCGTGGAAAGTAGGTATTTTCATCTTTATACTACCCAAATTGTCATCTTGCTTACCATGCTGTAGGTAGCTAGAATCCATAGAATCACGATCATCCTTTCAAATCAATCTACCATGCCTGGCTTGCATGATGTTTGATTTGGTGTTTGTTTATTGGCTAACTTCTATTTGCTCTATTTTGCTCATTAATTGCTTCATTTTCTCTTTCATGCTCTTCATAAAGAGTTTATAACCACTAGGATTTGTCATGATTAGTAAAACAAAAGAAAACCTCACAAAATTACTCCCTTATGTGTTTACACTAAAAAATGTCATTCCCCTCGTGTTTCACACAAGAAGGCTTTTTCCCTCTTATGGTCTCACACATTCTTGCCTTTTATCTCTTAAGTTCTTTAGGAACTAATGTTACTATTATCAAATAAAATTCCAATTACTTAACAAATAGGCAATTTAAAACTTACAATAACTCTAGATAAAAAGATCTTGAATTAAAGGAAAGAAATAAGTTTAACAAAATCTAAAGGTCAATTCACAAATTGAAGAAGGATGAAGAAATTAGAATTTAAAGTTTAAGGTTCATTTCAAATCATAAAATCCAATTCGAGTTTTTTTCACAGAATTTCAACACAAACTTTTGCTTCAGCTTCTTTTCTTTTTCTTTTCTCCTTTTCTTTTTTATGCTTTTTTTTTTAAATTGACTTCTTTTCTTTTTTTTTTTTCCCTTCAATTTGGAAGATAACATAACTTAAATCACAAAGAACACAAAAACAATGTAAAGAACATAAGTTAGGCCGAATTAGGTGATTTTAAGCTTTATCGCAATCTTATTGTGATTTTGATTACCTTAAAACTGAAACAAAACAACAAGGAATTAGTAAGAACAATACAAGATATGAATTTGACATATAAAGAATAAGGAAAAACCTAATTGATCAATAGAAACACTAGGAATCTGAATAGGATAAGGAAAATAATACAAAATGACTTAGAACTGATGATTAAATAACACCTAATTATGATGAAACAAACAAAATTGATGTAAGAAAATTAAAGAAAATGGAATGCAATACAAAGAACAAGATGGGGGCTGAATTTAAGAGAATAGGAATAAGAAGAATATCAAGAGTCGTTTGGATGAAACTACAAGATGAACAAATGGTTAAAATAAGGGAAACAAGATGCAAATATAATAAAACAAAGGATAATTACTTGATAATTGAAAACATTAAGCTTTGATACCAAATGATACGAGAAAAGATGTGTTAACACCTTAGATCATATGCTTCAGAATGTATTATTTCAAAAATCAAATATAAGAAACTTTAAACCTTAATTATACTTCTAGAAAACCTATTTCTAGTAACTTGGATTATAAAGATTTAAAGGTTGTAATTCAAGATCTAGACTAGCTAAAGTTAATTTTAAGCTTAGAATTAAAAAATTTGCAAAGTTATTAAGAATCCACCTAACAACCTCACCAAGTTCTTTGAAGAACTCAAGAATAGAATATTCTCACAAAGCAATTAAGCCAAAAGAATAATTTTCATTGATTGATTAACCTTGGCCGAAGATGAAGCATATATATAGCTTTACAAAGGGAAGTTTCCTATATAGAAAAGGTTTAAAATTCCTAAACAATGTTATATCTAAATAGGAAATATACTCTAGATAGGAATCCTATCTAAATGGGAAAGACATAACTCAAAATTCGCTCAACAAAATATATAAACAGAATGTTCTTAAAGTGTACAGTCATGTCGCATGACTGTGTGGTGTTGTGATTTCTTATATAGCAAAACTCATCCTTGATGCATAGATGTGTCATGAAGTTGTGCAATTCCCTTACATTCTACCCTAACTTGGTTCCTTAAAACACGATCATGAATTTTAGCTGTGTGTGTCCTTTATCTTCTCCTTTTTCAAGACACAACTATTTTTCCCTTCAATTGACCTTCTTTTGGCTCATAGCCTTCTTCTTGGGTTCTTTCCATACAATTAAGGTATAAAGGCTTCATTTTGGCTTGAAGAAGATTCTCTAATTTTGACTTTGACTTTGACCATATGTCATCCATGAATCAATTGGGCCTATTGAGCTTGTTTACATAATTTCATTTCAAATCATTTTTAGGAAAATTACAGAATGGATGAAGTGGACCATTTGTGGTGGCTAAGGTGTTTCCTCATGGCGCGGTTAAGTTATAAAGTAGTAATGAAGGCACTTTTAAAGCAAATGGACAATGATTGAAGCACTATATATATAGAAAGAGAACAACCTATTTGTTATGATTCAGCTGTTTTGTTGTAAAATCTATATAAATAAATAGGAAGTAAAGTGAAGCTAATGACTTTAAAAGAACACTTATTGGGAGGCAACCTAATATTTTTTATTTTGTAATTTTATGTTTATTTTTGTACATTTTTCTTTATTTTTATTACATATTTCATCATTTTATTTCTCTACATTTTGATACCTTTTGGGCATGTTCTAAAATCAATTGTAAAAACAAAAGAGCATTTTTTTATAAGGTGTGCCCATGACTTATTGGATATATGAAAACATTCATTTACCTACTTAAGTTGTGCCCATGGCTTATCCCATTAAATCTTTTGTTTTATGTTTTTTTATGTTTTGTTTACTTGAGAGCATAGTACATGCCTACGACTTATTATGTGTCTCTTTGTAAACTGTAGCCATGCCCATGACTTATTTTCATAAATCTTCTACCTATTTGGTTTACTTAGCCTTATTTTGTGTCTTATTTAACCCTAACTTTATCTTAACTTCTTTCTCTTTCTAGTAAACTCTATAGTCGTCACCACCTTCATCATGTCATATCTTCTTCTCTAGTCAAGCCCTCCATCGCCGGCCACTATTGTAACTTTTGATCACCATCACACCCAAGCTGTCAACAATCTTGCATCGATCTTCCTTGCCTTGTATATTGCTCCCTCTTCTTAAATCTTTAAGAACATCACCACCTCCATCAGATCTTAACCACCAGCCTTCCTCCTCTCTTTTTCACACCTAACTGACATTGCTCTTCCACGCCTAGCCCAGATTTGCTTTAGATCCTTACCAATGTCACCCACTTATTCGTGTGCCACCACCCCTTACACACAATTTTGGTGTTGACCTTATACCTGAACCCAATAGGTGATCCACTCCTCTCCCTTTTTGGTTTCCTCTTTATTTTTCTCTAAACTTCTGATAAGAGAAAAAGAACAACTAGCTTAACCCAAGCTTAAGCATTTAGCTCCACCATAAATAATACCTCTTTTTTTCATTTTTGAATTAACACCATGGTGAGACTGAAATCAGTGGCCTCTAAAATGAAAACAACAATCACAGAGGCTCCTTCATGCCAATGGTCTTAAATCAACAAAGGTAAGTCAGTTCTACCTCCTGCAAATTCAATGTCTGGTGATAATTTGGAGTTTAAAAACAAAGAAGCCCAACACAGGTATGAACAAGTCTACACTTGCAAAATTATTTCTTATAAGTTTGTTCGCTACCAGTCTCTAGATTCTTTATCAATTAAAGAACTATTTGAGGAGTTGATTGCCAATATTGGTTGGCAAACTTATTTTCAAGTGTAATGCCCTGTGTATATTGAATTTACTAGGTAATTATATGCCACGTTTCACTTCACTCCCCCCCACAGATCTAACTTTGCAAACACCTAAAATTGTTCAATTTTGATTGTTAGGCAAGCAACTTGCAATGTTAATTATTGAATTCAATATTGGTTTAGAGTTTATTGATGAAGCATCTGTATAAACAACTATATATTATAACTCTATTTGCGATTGCAGTGATGAATTTATACCAATTTCCCTATGGCAAACTTTGTATGTGAATACTACTAGTTATAACCCAAGTCAATATAAGAGTTCTTTTTTATGTGACCCTTTTCTTTAGTATATTTAGCATTTTCTAACATTTAATTTTTTAGGTAGATGGGATAGTTTTGGAACTCTTAGCAAAATCTAGTTTTATTTTCTCTGGTACATGTTGAACAAAGTCAAAGTAAATTTGGACTCTTAGTTAACAACTTGATTTCACACAATTGCCATAAAAAAATATATCTTTAATTCTTAGCTTATATATTACTCATCTTGCATTTAATTTTAAATTGTTTGATGTTGATTCTATTGATATGCATGTTGCATATGTAATGGAACCTATTGACATGGCATGCTTAGAAAGAATTGGGGTTATTGTAAAAAAAAAAAGAAGGTGTTTTTAGTTTTACAGCTCTAAGCCCTTCATTCACACCATTGGTGAGCGACCAAAAACAACCTCACTATACCAATAATAAAGACACGATTAGCTTAGGTGATCATCCATCCACATTTATTGTGGCTCCTTCATCTGACATTGATGCTTGCCTTCAGCGTTTGCAACATCGTCTTTTTAAGATGGAGTAAAACTTTGCCACCTACTTTGCATTCATAGGATTTCGGCCACCATTTCTATCATCAACATGGCATTCCATTCCTATTTTAGGAAATTTTTTTTTTCCTTTTTAGTTCTTTTCCTTATGTTAATTTTTTGTTTACTTCTTTTTGCTACATTGGAATGTAACTTTTTAAGTGTGAGAGAGGACCTATATGTTTACTTAATGCGTTAACTTAGAAATATTTTTATCTTTGCTTGAAATTTTTTCTTTGTGGAATTCTTACTATTTTGTGTTTGTCTTTGAATGTTTTTTAGTTATCACGAACATTGTGCTTGGGAAATTAATGCATGATAGGATGTAAGCATGATTAAGTGAAATTTTTTTGATGAGTTTTGCTTTGCTTTGATAATTAATTTGAATGAAAAATATGCAAGATTCAGTGCAAGTGAACCTTAATTATGAGCTTTTAAGCCTATGAATATTTTATTCTTTGTTATTCTATTTTATTTTTATTGAGTGTTGTCAAACATAGGATTGCATATTCTAATACTTGCCTTATCATGCATTTTGAGACAACATTAATAAGTTCATATATTAAAAAGAAAAACGGGTATCTAGGCTAGCCCTTTAAGCACATCAAAAAAACCCTACCCTCGTGTTATTCCCTTAGAAAAGTCAAGTTAAGCTTTAAACCCTTTCTTTATTTGCACCACATTAATTTTAACTTGAACCCTTTTTATTTTCCTTTACCTTTATATCAAATTATTTTAATTGAGTTGGCATGAGAATGAGAACTACTTTTGAGCAAATTAACGAAAAAATAATACAGATTCTACTCCACTTTGTTGGCGCTTACTAATCGGGGATATTCATTACAAATGTTTATCTTTGTGTCAAACTGTTTCTAATTTATGATTATACTAAAACATTCTAAATATGTTTTACATTGAGTAATTAGGGGCATTCATCACCAATGTTTGCTTTTATGTAAAAAGGCTGAAAATGATTTAAGAAATGACAAAAAGAGAAAGAAAGGAAAAGAAAAATGTTTTGATTGTTGTAGTTGTGGTGTTATGCAATGAAAATTGATTGAAAAAGCAATTCAAGAAGGTTAGAATTCATGTCAATTAAATTAATTCCTTTGATAATTTTCCACCCAAAATTCTCTTTTTATCAAACATAACTCCAAACCCCATTACAACCCGTTTTAAGCCCTTTTGATTTTTGATGCATATAACTCATTTAAGTGATGGAAATTTGATATACGGGCAAGCTTATGGTAATATCATCCTTTATTTTGACTTGAGAGTTTATTAATACCCTAAACATCTTGAGCGTATTGAGTGAAATCATTGAAAGGGTATTTGAATCTTGTTGCATTTGATTTTAAAGAAGTTGTTAAGGTAAAGAAGTGTTTATCTTTGTTTAAGAGTTCATTTATGAAATGTTTATTTCTTTTGATTACACTTTAACTTGAGTTCATTGTGGATTCATAATTTAAGATTGTTTGATGACAAACTAAAAGAGTAAGGGTGAAGAAATAGAAGGGTTTTTGAGTTTAAGTTAGGGTATGGTTGAGGATAAGCATTATCTAAATGTGGGGATTTTTTTTTTTTTTTTTTTTTTTTGAGAATGAAGAGTGGGGAATTTGATAAGCATAAAAGTGTATATTTTAATTGTGGTAAATTTTATCCTATTTTATGCATAATTTCCAATTTTACTTGAATTTTATATTCAAGAAATTTAAATTTGATATTTTAGGTGCATTAGGATTAAAAGGGAGAGATTAAACATCAATTTGTAAGATTTTTAAATTTTAGGGCAAAAAAAAGTAAAATTTAGTTTTCGATAGAAGACTTGCAGTGATATGGCATAGGCACGACTTACCAATCCTAGCCTGACTAGTTTAAGCGAGCAAGGAGCTCATTTTTAGTCTGATTTTCATAGAAGATCCTATCTTATTTTGGAGAATTGACTTAGAAGATTTACCATATATTTAAATCTTCTTTTACGAATTTTTAGAAAAATATTTGGGAATATAATATCTTTAATTTTTAAGAGAGATTTTTGAAAGATCTTTGAGATATTTTTATGCTATAAATAGGAGTCTTTTCTCTTATATGAAGAGGAGAAAAAGGGGAAGAGCAAGGGGTGAAGAGATTAAACAACCTCAATTGAAGACATTCTCTTCTTCCATTGCCAACCCATGAGTTCTTCCTTTATACTTTCTAATTTTCTTTATTTCTTCATGACCTAAATCTTTTGTAGTGCAAACTATGGAAAGCCTTATTATAACAAGGGATTGATTTTATTTTATTTAATCAAGATATTTTATTTTCATATTATCCATGAATTATTGTGCTTAATGTATTGAGAGATTGACCACCTTTTGATTGATTTTGATTTTGTGAATGAATTGGGAAAGAATTTTGCATGATTGACTAAATAATTCATGGTGCGAATTGAATGGTATATAAAAATACATATACATAATTCATTTTATTTTATAGGTTTTTCACAAAGTTTAATGCATTTTCTATCTTAAGAACTCTATAGAGAGATCTATAAATTACTTTATAGAAGTAGGATTAATGCATCTTGAGAGGAAATTTTAAGCAATTTTAAGAAAAATCTCAGCTTATAAAAATAATAAATTATCTTGATTGAATTTAATTAATTGAAATCCATTGGACTAGTTAGGTGGACCAATTAATTTGATTGTTGTAACTTTAATTATGTTGGCCTTGGACACCAAGAATGAGGGTTGAATTAGTGCTCAATTTAAAAATTAAAAGGAGGATTAATGTGTTTAAGAAGATGAGTAGGAGAAGAAGGAAATTGGCACAAGTGTTTATAGTGATTTCGGTGTTAACTAACCCTGAGTCCACTCCCTAGTTCTCTATAATTGGGTGGTTCACTAAACTCAATAGGTGTTTCCAAGCTCACACCAAACTTTTATAACTTGTGTTTTCTAGGCTTCAACAAAAACCTCTTACAAGTGTTTTCAAGGCTCACACTAAAACCTCTCACAAGTGTTTGCAAGGCTCACACTAAAACCTCTTACAATGTTGTTTATTGCTCACACCAAACAATTACTAAAGCATAAATAAGAATTGAAAGAATAAGTAGCAAATTAACAATAGTGTGGTTACAAATTAATGAATTTTCTTGTATTTACATCTGTTTGGTGGAGTATTTATAGCTCATATCTACCAAAGAGACATTAGAATAAAACTATCAACAAATCTCAAAGTTGTATTAGGCAGATTCAGCATTAAATGCTTGTCAAGTTGAAATCGCGATCGCTACTACTTTTTTGAGGTTGTGAATTTCCAATTTCCATAGAAGAGCCAAAAATTATGGTGAAATACACTATTTGTGTCTAACGACTAGTCCACGTGTCAGCTTTTCGTTGGTCATCTAAGAAAATATAGTCGTTGTGTTCTAACCACTATCAAAAGTCACAGTCATGAGATATTAAAGCCTTGGGCGCGATTGAGACTGCGAATTCCTTTATTTAAAGAGAAAACTTCAACTACTTGACTTGCGGTCGCGAACAAACTTTTGCCCTCCTAATTTTTAATCTTTAATGGACACCTAGGGCACTTGACAAGCTACGATTGTGGCTTTGGTTCCCTCATTTGTCACTATTTAAGTCACGGTCGTGACTAAGGCATAACACACACCATGAATTCTTTTGAGACTAAGGCTTTGCCAACTTTCAGTGTGTCGTGGCAACGAAGTTGTCCGCAAATTCCTCTGGCCTAGCTTCATCATTCCTTGTTACTGATTCGCGGTCGCGATTTACAATACACTCATTGTGAATTAGAGTGAACTTTACAAGGTTAGAGATTTGAACTCCATCCAACTTCCAATGAGAAAATCTAACTTATAATCAAAACATCACTTAATGAAAGCATTAGAATTTTTCAATCTCTATTGTCAAGATCAAAAGAGGTTCATGTCTTAGGTTAAATCAACATAGTCCAACAATCTCCCCCTTTTTGATTTTGATGACTTAGATTGATCCCAAGAGAAAAAAATAAAGGCAACAATTTCTAAGTATGACTTCCAAACAATCAAGGTAAGAATTCTAAAAAAAATTCGAAGTATGATAAGTATGATGCTCCCCCCTCAACTTATGCTATTATTTTCTCTCCCTCTTTGATTCTTTCTTGATTCTATCTCTCCCCCTTTGGCAAGATCAAAAAGAAGGTAAAGGGAAAAGAGTAATTACACAAAAATAAATAAATGTTCATAAAGAGCAAAATTAATAGGAATTGCAATCATAAAAGTAAATTCGATCAATCACATAAGACAAAGAATTTTAAAAACAAACATTTTTATTTACTTGCAAACAATTTGTGGGATTAATAACTTTACATAAGTAAAACAAAGAGAAAAGACAAAGAGATCCTATTCTAGAAGATTGGAGAATCATCATCATCTCTAGAAATTTATTCTTCTTCTTCATTGTCTCTGCCTTTTGCTTCATCTTCTTCCTCAACTTCTTCATTGCCTTTTTCTTCTTAAGTATCTTCAACTTCAGCAAAATCCGAAAGATGGCAAGGAGAAACACCTAATTTTTCTTGCAAATCCATCATGTCACTATGAAGATGTGGGAGAAAAAGGAAATGCCTCTTCATCATTCTTATCATCTTGTCCAATTTGCGATTGATAGTGGCAAGAGATAGTGTTGAATTGGGTTTTGGTTAAAGAGGGGGGGACTGGTAGGGCTCCTTTTTCAATGTTGAGCATTTTCCTTTTGGAGGCTTGGGAAGTTTCCATTTTCTTAACTCTAAAAGCACCCAAGGTATGAACATATATGTTTGGATGTATAGCTTTGACATTTATTAAATAGGTGAGGTCAAGAAAATTCTGAGAAGGGAGGAGTTTCTTGGTGAGGAATTTTTCATTTTCCTCATCAAGTGCCCCTACGATGCGATAGATGGTTGTTGTATGTGATGGAAGAAGGAATTGGCTTTTTGGCTTAGTGCTCAGGTGAATCAATTGATCCATAAGATACCAACTAGTTTGGATGGGTTTGTTTTTAACAAGGCAGAATAGAAAGGCCAAATCCTTTTGAGACACTTTCGCGTTATCATCATCATTAGAATTTGCAAAAAAAGTGGCGATACAATAAAGTATCCAAAAGGGTAAGGTTTTTATGTATTTGGCTAATAAGGTTTTCGAGTAGTGTTTGGTTTAAATTGAAATTTCAGACCAAAACTCGAAATAAATTATGTCAAGTGTGGAGTTAATGAATGAGATATTTTCTCCGACTTGAAGTTGAAGAGGTTTGACAATTGCTCAAAAGTAATGAAATAAGGATCCCCGAAAGCATGAAATACTAACCCATATTGCCCAACTATGATTTTGCTTTATGACTTAATTGAACCGTACACATGAATTCCCTGATGACTTCTTCATAACCGGTTTCATCCCAAGAGGTGAACTCGTTTTAGCCCAAGTTCAATAGGAATGCACGTATTTCTGCTTTGATTCCAAGAGTGTCTAGCAGAAATGTAGAAGGGATTTTGTTGGGGAGGATGATTTTGTAAGAGTTGGCTTTGAAACATTCCTTCTCCTCCTTTATGATGCCCTTCATTAGATGAAGTGTTGGAGGAGTAGAGGGTTGAGCAATGGCCTTGCCTTTTTCTGCTCTAAAAATTTTCTCGGGAGCCATTAAGAAAGTAGAAAGACTTTGAAAAATTTAGAGAGTTTGGAAAGAGATAATTGATTTAGAGTAGAATGACGTGATAAAAAATCACTGTTTGGGGGGTTTATATAGTCATTGGAAGGGTGTTAAAATGGCTAGAAACGGCTAGAATTGGAGTAAAGAAGAGTTGAAAATAGTTGGCAGTCAAATCACTTAATTGTTTAGCAGTTACTCAAATTCGAGTCCTCGAATTCATGAATCGCAACCAGGATTTTCGCAAAATGTGAGTAACAGACAAAAATTCCTCAGGAATACACGCTTTAACAGTAAAAAATTTAAATCTTGACTAAATTCGTGATGTAGAGTGATCGTCGCGACTACGAATTGACGTTTATCAGTCGGTTGTCATGGACTGTTAATTCGCAATTGTGAACAATGGATGGCAATCGCAAATTACGAGGCATCAAGTATAAGCAGAAGAATCAAGTTTTTGAAAAAAAATTCAAAGTTGTGATCTATTTGTTGATGCTTAATTTATTGCAATATGTCACAGAAAAGCACAATTATAGTTAAAATTAAGACATCTTAAAAGATCAAGTATAAAAAACAATCAACACATATACAATCAACAAATATATAATTAACACATATATTATCAACACATAAGAACAAATTTTTACTTTAGGGAGCTTCTGTCAAGCATTCTCAATTCTCTCTTAATGAAGTTCAATCTTTCTTCATTGAGAGGTTTAGTGAAAATATCTGCAAGTTGATGATTTGTGTCAATAAATTCTAACACAACATCACCTTTTTGTACATGATCTTTAAGAAAATGGTGTCTAATGTCTATGTGTTTACTCCAAAAGTGTTGGATGGGATTCTTAGAGAGATTGATAGCACTAGTGTTACCCCATTTAATGGGAATGTGATCAATCACTTTGCCAAAATCCTTTAATTATTATTTCATCCAAAGGACTTGGGTGCAATAATAACCCGCAGCTACATACTCAACTTCCGCAGTGGATAGGGCAACCGAAACTTGTTTTTTGCTAAATTAAGATACTAGACATTCTCCTATAAATTGGCAAGTTCTAGAAGTGCTCTTTCTATCTAAAAGACTACTTGCATAATCTGCATTCGAATAACCTATGAGACTAAAAGATGAGTCCCTAGGATATCATAAACCTAAGTTTAATGTGTCATGCAAATATTTGAAAATTCTTTTAACAACATTTAAATATGATTCTTTAGGAGATGATTGGAACCTAACACACATGCATTCACTAAACATAATATCAAGCCTAGAAGCAGTTAGATAAAGTAAAGATCTGATCATACCTCGATATCTCTTTTCATCTACCATCTTACCCGATTCATCTTTGTCCAACTTGATGGTACCACTCATGGGGGTTTTTACTACTTTGCAACTATCCATGCTAATCTTCTTGAGCATCTCTTTTTGTGTATTTGGCTTGGTTGATGAAGATCCCTTCTTTGGTTTGCTTGATTTGTAGAACAAGAAAAAACTTGAGCTCTCCCATCATGCTCATTTCAAATTTCTTAGTCATACACTTATCAAAATCCTCATAAAGATATTCATTAGTAGCACCAAAAATGATATCATCAACATAAATTTGTACAATAAATGTATCATGCTTGTGTCTTTTAACAAATAATGTAGTGTCCACCTTTCCTTTTTCAAAATCATTTTTCAAAAGAAATGTACTAA
>CATIWR010215701.1:0-37497 GCA_949677035.1 Omphalea diandra
GTTTTTCTTGCACAGGACGCGACAGACACCGTGAATTCAACTGCCAAAATTGGTAACTTTCTTCCTCAAAGATCGCGGTCGCTACTAGCAAGATGTCTTCGCGATTTTTGACTTCCAACAATCTCATTGGACACTTGTCAGGCTGTGGTTGTGGACTTGCTTCCCTCTTGAATTTCTTTGAAATTCGCAGTCGCGACTCAGCCGAGATTTCGATCGTGAATTCGTCTGTGACAATTTGACCTTTCTCTTTTCAGGGATCGCGGTCGAGAATGACACTGTGATTTCGCCTGCTTGATTTTCAGCATGTCTTAATATGAATCGCGGTCGCGAATCTTTAGGTTGCGGTCGTGATTTACATGTTACTTTGGAATTCATCAACTTCTTCATTTCTTCTTGAGGGATTGATTCAATTCTGCAACAACAACACTTATTTGAAATATTAGTGATGATCAATCTACTTTTTCAAGATCAAAAGAGGTTCTAAACCTAGGATTGAGTATCCTAGTTCAACATTATGTTTAGTTTTTACTTTCTTTTTTATACCTTTAATTCTAAGTACTCTTTTATAGGTTTACAAATTTTGAGGAATGAGGGCATCTACACTTTTATGCCAAGTTTAGGGGAGTTTCCTTCATCTTAAAACTTATTTTGATAATTGATTCTCAATATAGTTGCATAATTTGTCATTTACATGCATTGCTAATAAGTTTTTAACTTAATTTTAAATTAAAAAGTGCAAAGAAGTGATGCGCAGCCATGGTGAGTATGACTCTTGGTTATGCTTTAATCAAATGGCATAAAAAGAGGATTTTCCAAATTGCACCCCCATACTAAATGGCCATGACGAAGAGGCAAAAGTTAAAAGTCTAAAACAAGTACCCATCCTACATAGCCATGTGAATCACTTTTTAGAACCCTCGTACTACACAGGTATGATCAAAAGGTAGATTTCAAAGCCTCCAAGAAGCATGCCTTTGTGTCTAATTACATGGCCATGTGTCTTTTTTTAAAACTAAGAGTCTATAAAAAAAAATAAGACCATATCTTTTTTTTACACAGTCATGCCTTTTAATTTAGAGCCAAATTTGACTAGCATTGAGTCACTTTTCTCTCCATTTTCGTTTCAAAGGCTTAGCCACCCTTATGCCTCTTCAACTCCTACCTCTAAATTTGGCCCCTCCCTACATTTTTCTTCATACAAACTCCAATACCTACTTTTTAAATCCTTCAAAACTCATATTTTTCACCATGTCTAAGCGATTCAAGATTACCATAAAGAGGAAGTAAGGTACTTTGAGCTTATCTCACTATGGCATCGATAAGAAACCCATTTTTGTAATAAAAGAGCAAAAATCCAAGTATGGCACACTTTCTAAACACTTTTTTATGCAAATTAAGTTTATGAATAGGGTTTTCTTAGAGAAAGTTAAATTATTGGATGATGTTATGGATTATGTAAGGGTCATTGGTTAGAGGAATTTTGCAAACCTTTTAGCTAATTCTTAAAGGGAGATCATTCTTAAGTTTTTTAGTACTTTGTATGTGAAACGTAAGAGTGGTTCATACAAATTTGGCATGAACACTTTCCATTTATGCAATAAGGACTACCAGCTTGGGTTGGATGAGGTTAATGCCATTTTTAGGTTGAAAGATATTGGCTATCATAAATTTCCTTCAAAATTTGACAATAATAATGCTTGGAAATATATAGCAGAGGGACTATAAGATTTTAGGTCTAACAAATCAACCAAAATAAGTGATCCTACCTTACAGTATTTACATCGATTATTGACTTATTCTATGACTAGAATGGATAAGAGTAATGATAATGTACATATGGTTAAATTGCCTTTCTTATGATGTATGATTAAGGAAATCAAAATGGAGTGGTAGCTTGTTTAACATTTAGGATATGTCTCATGGAGTAAGTTATGGGGGAATTTTCATAGGTGGTTTTATACTTTGATTACAAACTATTTAAAGGCTTTTAAAATGAAAAGTCACTCTTTTATAATAGGCAAAGATAACTTGGCCTTTTATGACACTATGTTTAGAATGAAACTTACTATAAAGAAAGGAAGTACTTAAGAGTTAGTATAGTCTTTTGTATATGATAGGGAAAAAGAAGAAAAGAGTGATAAGTCGATGATTGGCGAAGGGACTTCACTTGCCCTTTAAACTTCTACATCATATGCTACCTTATGGAAGAAGATTATACACAATTTTAAGTGATGGATACTTAATTTCAAGCCTTTAAAGATGAGATGTGCTTAGGAATGGGTACCCTTGATTGCCAACTCATGAATATGGAAGGCATTTCCATCGAGTTGGATTTCTTACTGCTCCTCTACCACCTCCCTATTATGACATTTGACCAACCTCCCTTCACACTTTTTTTTATTTTTGTGCATTTTATTTTCCTTTATTATTTTTTTATTTGCATGTATAATGTTGACATGTATATGATTGGCTCTAACTTTCATAGAGGTCAAGGCTATAAAGCATAAGTCACATGGTGGGTATAAAGGGAAGATAGCTAAGAAGCACAAAAATAATAATCATAGTTGTAATGACCACCATGGCAAAGGAAAAAGTCTTGAGTTTCATCTAAAGAAGAAAAAAGTGAAGGTTAGGTTATATAATTAAGGTAAAAAAGTCATTACACTTATGTGTGTGGCGAGCCTAAAAAGATACAATCCCAAGAAGCACTTTCATATTATTCTTATGTTTTAGAAAGTATTGCTTTTGCTTATGTTTTTAGTTTAATTTCTTTGATTGATTCTCATCTTTTATGGATTGTAGACTTAAGAGATATGGACCATGTAGGTAAGAACAGTGAGTTATTTATGGAATTTTATCAAATTGCATCAAGTTCAAAGTGGCTTTACATTGGAAATAAAGCATGTGTATTAGTAAATGGAGTTAGCCCTTGCAATTTGTGTGTGAGAGGTAGATGTACACTTATTATATATAATGTTTTATTCATGCTTAACAATCAATAAAATTTAGTTTCTATTGTTATTCTTCTTAAATATGCATTTGCTTTGAAGATATATGGTCCCAATTTACATTTGTACTTAGATAATAATCTTTATGGTTTTGGATATACATTAGATTGTTTTATAATTATGGATATTATTAATGCAATATCTTATATATATTAGTTTTTTCCTTAGTACATCATATGTTGATGTAAATGTTGATATAAATAATTGGCATGCTATACTAATCCATATTGGACAACATAGAATGGTAGATTAACTAAGGAAGGCTTATTAGGCCAAATAGAAATAGTTAATCTGTCGATATGTGAAAATTGTCCAGTGGCCAAAATGGCATAAAAACCATTTGGTAAAGGAAATAAAGCAAAAATTCCATTGCAACTAATTCATTTTAATCTTCATGGACCAAACAGAAGTGTATATTTCATCACTTTCATGTATGATTATTCACATTATGGTTGTGTTTACTTGATCTTTCATGAATCAAAAGCTCTTAAATGCTTTAAAATTTCATCAATCTAGATGAGCATCAATTAGATAAAAAGGTTAAAGTACTAAGAACTTACATAGGTGTGAATATTTTTTTAATCAGTTCAAACAAATGTGCGAAGAAAGAGGGATAACTAAGTAGTTAACCATACTAAGAACTCTATAAAAAAATGGAGTAGTTAAAAGGAGAAATATAACTCTTTTAGAAATGGTTAGGTCTATGATGGCCTAAGAAAATTTGCCTAATCACTTTTTAATGTGATGCATTATTAATATTTGGCTATATTTGAAATCATGTACTCTTTAAAACTATTACCTTTACACTCTATAAAGTATGGACTAGTAAAAAACTAAACTCAAGTAATTTGAAGCCTAAGGGTGATGTGGCCTATGTTTATGAACCATCTTATTAATGTAGTAAACTAGGTCCAAGAGGTACAAAGAGTATATTTATAAGATACTCAAAATATTCAAAGGAATTTGTGTTCATTGGTGAGCAACCAAGTAGGAGGTTAATAGAGCTTAAATCTAGGGGTGGCCTTTTTCTTGAAAAAATTTCCCAATCGAGGGTGAGATAAGTCAAGAATTATTTCTTTATGAGATTGTGAATCATACATTATAAGAAATCAAGAAATTATCAATGGAATTAACCGATGGAATAAAAGTCATCGATAAATATTATCGGATTAACGATGAAATTTATAAGGAAAATAAGCATTAATATAGTGATAGAATCGAATATAATTCGTCGATAAATAATGGTGACAATAATTGGGGCAAGATTTTATAGATAGAATTACTGACGAAAGTATGTGAAAAGTCACATGAGAATAGACACGCCAACATTTCTATCGATATGATTTGAAAAATAATTTTATTATATTTACTAATGGATTTTTGACAAACTTTTTAATATGACATGGTAATATCCAATGGTTATCCATCAGTAAATAAATAAATAAACTCACAAACTCTTTTCTTTTTCTTTTTCTTTCTTCTTCTTTCTTTCTTCTAATCTTTTATTCCTTCTCCTCTCTATTCTCTCTCTTGTTGTGTAATTGGAGAGAATGTTTAGAGAACATGTGTGACCCCAAGGCATTGGTCTCACTTTTATACTTTGAATGATGTGTTTTGAATGATAACAAAACAATGACAAGACCTTGAGAAGTTATAATATTTATATTTTACTATTTTGTATCCTATGAACAAACCCAACGAAAGATAAAAGGAGAGAATGAATTCAATAGGCATTGAACAATATGCAATGGGCATTAGATAAGTACTTAGATGTCTAAAGTGTTTTGGACCATCCAACGGGGGTTGAGAAACTCGTCAAAGGCATTGGAGAAGTGTTATAGTTTGAGTTATACTTTATGGAGCTTACCATGAGCATTGATATTTTGTAATGGGTGTTGATCTTACCCTTACAATAGGTATTTCATATTTGCAACAGCCATTGGACAAAGTGCCTTAGATTGAGCAAAACACATTACAACTCAAAACGAGTGTTGGTCCTTCACAACAAGCATTGGAGAAAGACTCTAGATTTTGCTAAAGCTTATGGACCCTCCAACGAGGCACATTTCATATCTCAATAAGCGTTAAAGGTATATCTAATAGGCATTAAGAATTCCGCAATGAGCGTTGAAGCATTTTAGTTATTAAAAAATAGAGCATTAAGTTTATGCTTTTTAGAAAATCAACAATGAACATTGATTTTACTTCAACGGGCGTTGAGGTCAAAACCAACAACCATGGAAGAATGAATAATGGGCATTGAAACTATCCATTACAAGTTCAACAGACATTGCTGAAAATCAATGGGCATTATCACCTTTAACAGCTAATTTTACCGAAAAGCTATTAGACTGAACATCAATTTTCCAATGGCAACTTTATATAAGGAACATTTTGAAGACCAGAAAAAGGTTAAAAACTTTGCAGAACATTTGTAATCAACTAGAGAACACCTAGCAAGCTATTTGTGCAAACCTTTTGGTGTTACTTTAATTTGGGTAGAGTGAGGATTATTTTAAAAGTCTTTGAGAGTAGGTTTTCTTGATCTCTAAAATTATAATTGCTACCTATTTCGAGAGGCATTAACAAATCTATCATTGCTAGTGGTTAAAAGTTGGTATTATACATAAGAAAATACCAAAGATTGGGTTGGCTCTCTTATTCCTTGTTAAAAGAGAGTAACTATAAAAGTTGTCCTTAACTCCAAAAAAGGAAGGTTTTTTTTTAGTCTTGAAAAGGAATAGAAAGACCTAAGTGAAAACTTGAGGATTGAAGTAGGCACATTGTCGAACAACAATAAATATATGTGTTAATTTGTGTTTGTTGTTTCTACTATCTTTGTTTGTGATTTTTATTTACAATCCAATTCACCCCCTCTTAGGTTGCTTCATCTGCATCCAAACTAGCATCTCTATAACTCACTTGACTGCCTCTCTCTCTCTCTCTCTCTCTCTGGACTGCTCTTTCTCCCTCGACTGTCACCAAGCTAAAAATCGCTAGAACACCTACCACCGTCGCACTGAGTCAAGCACCATCGAGACACATCCGAGATCTAGGTATGTTCAGTACATATTTTGTTTAATTAATTATGGATTATATGTTATAGTTGATGAAATATTATAATTTTTATATAAATTTATTAATATTGTGGAATCTTTTTGTGAGTATTATAATTTTTTGACAGATTGCTGTGAATTTTTTTTTTTTTATGATGTATTTTTGTGAAATCTGAAAGTGGAATTTTGTTGATACATTATTGTGAATATTCTTTTGAGAAATGCATTATTGTGAATATATTTTTTATGCATTTCAGTGAATATTATTTTTTTTTTTTTGATATTGTGGATTTCTATGGATTTTTTAATATTTCTGTGAATATGATACTGATTATATATATTTATTATACTGATTATATATATTTTTATGGATTGGATATATTATTGTGATATAATTATTTTGATACATTTTTGTGAATTATGTGAATATACATTTTTAATTGATATTTAGGATTATTTTGATTATATTTTTTTGATTGGATATATATATATATATATATATATATATATATATATATATATATATATATATAATTTTAGTTGATTTTAAATTGGTAAAATATTTTTGGTTGCATTTTTGTGAAATATGAAATTTTTGTTGTATACTTCTATATTATTGTTATTGAATTGTTAATGTTTAAAAGTTTGAAATTTTAGGGAATTCAAGGCTGTTAATTTTGGTGAATTTTAGTGTGAAAAAAATTTCAGTGAATAATGCAATTATATTAAAATATGGAATTTTAGTTAATTTTTGTGAATTAGTGAATTTGTGTGAATGATGGAATTTGAATGAATTTGCTTGAATTTATATTAAAATTATAATATTTATAATTTGTAACGATTTTAGGTGTATTTTGTTGAATTTAGAATAAAGTTGTAATATTCTATTCTTATTGTGATAAAGTTGTAATTTCATTTAAATTTATACATTTAGTGTAGATTTTATACATTGTGCAATTTATTTTACATTTATTGTAACCTTTGTAAATTTATTATAAAGTTTGTAATATTTTGTTAATTAATGTAAAAAATTTAAAGTTCTTCAATTAATTTTATTATTTTAGAGAAATTTATTAATTTTGTTATTATTTGTTAAATTATGTGTTATATAGAGAATGTTGAAAATTTTTTAAATTTTGTAATGTGGCGTAAACTTAATAAGTTCAAATCATTAATTTTGTAATTTGGTATAAATTTAATATGTTTATGAAATTTAATAATTTAGTGATTTAATTATAATTTAATTAAAAAAAATAAGTGCAAATTTAGTAAATTTTTTAATTTGGTGTAAATTTATGAAATATATTAATTTTTTTACATTTGTAATAAATATTGTAAATTAAGTGTTATGTAGAGAATTTTGGAAATTTTATAAATTTAGTAAAATTTTTTAATTTGGTGCAAATTTAGTAAAACTTTAAAGTAATTTAGGTAAATTTTATAATATGTAAATTTATTAAATTTGGTACAAATGCAAATAATACATAAATTTAAAGTAATTTTAGTTATTTCAGTGTAAATTTATTAAATTTAGTAATTAAATAAGTTTATTAAATTTAGTTGTTTAAGTTACAATAAATTTTATACAATTTTAGAAATTTTAATTAAACTTAGTAATTTAAGTGTAATTTAATTAAATATGAAAATTTTAGAAATATCTTGTATTGAAATAAAGTTAGTAATTTACATGTAATTTAAACTAATTTTAGAATTTTGTAATTTAAGTGTGTTTGATTTTTAAAATTAGTGTAATTTAATTAAAATTTAAAAATTATATAAATATATGTGTAATTTATAATTATTTGTCTGCATTTTGTGAATAGGTTGAAGTATCTTTTGGTTAGACTTTGAAATTTATGCGCTTTACAAGGTAGATATTTAATTTAGAAGTTTTTTTAAGTTAAAAATATCAATAAAAATTCAAAATTTTGGATCATATGAAATATTTGAATGTTATAATAAAATATTAGCATATTTAATCATTGGTATATTAAGATATCTTTTAATGTATCTTTGAATGTGATGAAATTTAAATTTTATAAAATTGTAAAGTCTCCATCAAATCTAATAATATCCTTGATATAGCAAATTTAATTTCCTAAATGGAGAAATTAAAAATAAAGTTTATGAATTTGTAATTTTATAAAAAATATGAAAATATAAGAATAATTAAAAAATTATTTCTAAAATTATAATAATATTCTAGAGTATTTCACAAAATTTAATAATCAAAAAATATTCCGAAATTGTAATGATTCAAAGTATTCTATAATATTTAATAATTAAAAATATCATTCCTTAAAATCTAATGTTCCAAAGTATTCCATAAAATTTAATAATATTTTAAATTATAAATAACATTCTCTAAAAATTTAAAATTAATTGTGAATGCCATAAAAATAATAAAAAAAATTAATTTATTAAATGGTCATAAAATAAAAAATGTCTAAAAATTTTAATAAATTATAAAAAATCCATAAAAATTAAAAAAAAACATAGTATATCCTAAAATATAAGAAAATATACAAAAATTGTATATCCTAAATTGGTCACATTCCTTAACAATTAAAATTTAATTATGAATGCCATGAAATACTCAAAAATATTAAAAGTCTATAAATTGAAAATAAAATTATCAATATCCCATTTAAATTTGTGAAATTTTAAAAGATATACAAAAAGAAATAAAACTAATAATATCCCATAGACAACATAAAATTAATAATATACTCAAAATTTAATAAAAGTTTGAAAATATTAGTAATATTCAATAAAAATTTCACATTTCAAAACTTTTTTGTTCTATTTTTAAATATTATATGTCTAGACTTAACGTTTATTTGAAATTTTATTTTTATTTTATAATACCAAAATGATATTTAATTTATGAGAAATTATATTGAATTTCCTATAAATTTTATAGAAGAACATATAACTATAATTTTAGATACCCGTTTGGTGAAATTTTCATTTGATGATGAGAATCACGTCAAATTGTCCAAAGTGGACAATTTGAAAATTTTATTGTTGGTATAACTTGTATAAAATATAGTTTATTATATATGTTGCTGGTAGATTCAGTTGTATATCTTCTAACATATTCTTTTAGTGCATAATGATAAATGTTGAAAAATATTTTTCATTTTGGTGCACTATAAGAACTATAGTGAGATGCTACTGAAATTTCAGCAGTTGTGTGAACTATATTATTACAGCAAATTATTATATGGCAATAAATTTCTAAATGGCTTAGGTTCTTACCTTATATGTAAGTGGAGATAAGAATATAGTATTAGATATTAAAAAAAAACTAAAAAATAGGATAGAAAATTTTGAACTGAAAAATATTATATGTATATGTTTATTTGCATTGTTACACTAAAATTTTTAGGACTTCATAATGAGATCATATAAGAATTTGATGTATTCTAAGCTGAAGGATGGGTTATTACGTCCAGAACTCTTAAAAGGTGTGAACCATTTCATTCAATTTGCGACGTTTCAACCTGAATTTGTGGATGAAATTAAAATTAGATGTCCATATAGTCATAAGAAGTGTCAAAATTGCAGTAATTTAGACCCGAATATAGTAATGTTGCATATTATGCAAAGGGGTTTTACTGCAAGGTACTATGAATGGTATTGGCATGGTGAAGTGTGTGGTTCTGGAACATCAGCTATAGATGAACTTGAACTTCTAAATAATAATGTATGTCCTAGTGAATCAAAACCTACTGCATACCATACATAATATGATAATGGATGTAGTTGGGCCAAAGTTTGATTAGAGTGGAATGAGTGAAGCTCCCAATCCGCCGTCTTAGAAGTTGTATGATATGTTTGATGTAGCTAATGAAGAATTATGGAATGGTTACAAAAAACATTTCAAGTTATATTTGGCTGTACAACTAATGAATATAAAATTAGAGCATCATTTATTTGAAAGGTGTTACAATGATATTATACAATGGTACAATGAATCATTACCTAAGGATCATATGATGGTTGATTGTTTTTATAGCACTAAGAAATTGATCCAAGGTTTAGGTCGTCTGGTTGAAAAGATTTATTGCTAGAAGAATAATGGCATGTTATATTGGGGTGATGACAATGACTTGAGGACATGTAAGTTTTGTGATTTTCTCATATATAAATGTATGCCTCAAGGATAAAGTACATCTAAAAAAGAAGTTTCATATAAGAAAATGTATTACTTTTCTCTAACACTAAGACTGCAAAGGTTGTATACTTTGAAGCAAGTGCCAAATATATGAGATGGCATGCTGAGCATGAATAGGATGAAGGTTTAATGGAACATTGTCCAGATTCTCCTGTGTGGAAGCATTTTAATAGAATGAATCCACAGTTTGCATCTAAAATCTGAAATGTCCAGCTTGGATTATGCACTGATGGATTGCAACCTTTTAGTCAATCTGGACAATAATAGTCATGTTGGCCAATTATTCAAACCCCTTATAATTTGTCACCCTAGATGTGTATGAAGGAGAATATAAGTTTATTTTTGTTATGGTTTTAGGACCTAACAATCCTAAACAGTAGTTAGATGCATTCATGCAGCCAATGATTACAAAACTGAAAAAGTTATGGAAAATTGGTGTAGAGACATGATATTTTCACAAAGCACAATTTTCAATTATAAGTTATTTTGCTATGGACTGTTAGTGGATTTTTGCTTATGGTATGTTGTTTGGATGGTGTACGCAAGACAAACTTGTTTGTCTATATTGCATGGAATATATTGATGCCTTCACGCTTCCAAATGGAGGTAAGAAGTCTTGATTTGATAGTACCATAAAATTCTTATCACTTGATCATCCATTACGATGGAACAAAATTGTTTTTCTAAAGAATGGAATAGTAGAAGATATGGCTCCACCTATAAGGTCAAGAATGGCCATGCTAGAGGAAATCATTGAATTACGATTGATGAGGGTAACTAATATTAGGTTCGAAGATGCTAATGGTCAAATAACAAAATGAAAAAGATGTAGGTGGAAGAAATGAAGTATATTATGGGATTTGCCTTATTACAGTACTAATTTGATAAGGCATAATTTGGATATCATGCATTTTGAGAAGAATGTGTTTGAGAGTATTTTTAATATAGTGATGAATATAAAAGGAAAATCTAAAAATAATGCAAAATCTAGAAAAGACTTTAAGTTATTTTGTCATTTTCCAAGATAATACAACTGAAAAATATCTAAAGGAAAAATGTACTCTTGATAAGCAAAGTAAGCAAATATTATGTGAATAGCTTAAAAATATTAGAGTTTCAGATGAGTATGTATCCAATATCGCTTGATGCATCGATATGCACAAGTTGAAGTTTTTTGGCATGAAAATCATGATTATCATATGTTTATACAATGATACTCCCTATTGCTTTTCATGAGTTGTCTTCATAAGTATGAAAACCTCTTATAGAGTTGAGTTTGTTTTTTAAAGAACTCACTGCACCACAAATCAGGGAGCAAGACATGACACATTTAAAAATTGACATTCCTTTGATTTTGTGTAAGTTGGAACATATTTTCTTTGATTCAATGGAACATATAGTTGTACACTTGGCATATAAAGCAAGCAAACATGACATATACAGTATAGATGCGTGTATCTTTTGAGAGGTACATTAAATGCAAAAGTTTCCATTGTACATGTCATTTCAATTTCAATCCATTCATTTTTAATTTATTTAGATGTTGTATGTTATAGATTTCTTAGACATTTTAAAAAATGTGAAGAATAAATCTCAAGTTGAAGGTTCTATATGTAAAGCAAGCTTAGTTGAAGAAGTATCATCATTTTGGTCATATTATTTCGAACTGCATATGTGTATAAGGCATAGAAGTACCTCAAAATGATGATGGTAGAATCTCTAAAATATCCAATATTCTAGGAAATTTGTCAATATTCACTCATCCAGGTAGACCATTTGGCATACCTAAAAGCAGAATATTGATAGACGAAGAATATCATGTAGCTCAAATATATATTCTTTTGAACTGCTGTGAAGAAAGGAAATATGTTGAGTAAGTTATAATTCTCCTTCAACTCTTTATTTTGTACTTTTGAAAATGATATACGAATATTAAAAAAACAAATATTATGTTGTGTAAATTTTATAAGCTTAGACATTGACATGTTGAAACACACTTTTTCTAATATATCCACCGATGATGTTGATAAAAATTGGAGACATAATTTTGATGTTAGTTCGAGTCACATGTGAGTATACCCAAGCTAATAATACAATGGTAAATTTTATAAGAGTAATTATTATATAACAAATGTAGATAATTAGTTGTTTTATTTTTTTAGGCAAAGGATCCAACAAATGAAATCACAAATAACTTTATTGTAGATCTTGAAAAAGGTCCATTACGTTGTGTGACTATGTAACTCATTTACTTTGTAAATGATTATAAGTTCCACACTAAAAAATATGGTTTCGGTAAGGCATCAATCAATATTGGAGAAAGTATTAAAGGTTCAAACTATAGTAAAAATGCATTTGACTATTATGGTGAACTAATTGAGGTGCTACAGTTGGAGTATCTCACACTTTCAATCAAAAGAATTGTTTTATTTAAATGCAATGGTTTAATCTGACACCTAATGTTGGAATGAAAGTTCATGAAAATTACAATCTTGTCAAAATCAACCATAAGTGCAAGTTTGACAAATACAAACCTTTTATATTAGTGATGCAAGCTTGTCAAGTGAATTATCTTCCTTATCCTAATTCACAATGAGATAAAATTGACTGATCAGCAGTATTTAAAATAAAAGCTCAATCATTTGTTGAAATAAAGGATGAATCTGTTATTAAGACATCATCCCAACCTCCATTTCAAAAGGATGTGGAATAAAATTTGCCTCTTATAGAAATTGTGAAGGATGAGCCATCAAGAATTTTAAATGATCTGAATACATCGTTCATCGAATTAAATGATGAAGATGAAGATATTCAACTGGACGATAAAACGGAGCTGCAACTAGAACCTGAATGATCAAAAGATATAATATTTGAAGGTGATATAGAGTATGATGATTCAGAGTACGTCTAAAATTTCAATGTATTTAATGTTTAAGTACATTAATGCATAAATTTTAATAGAAATTTTGCTATGTATATATTATGTTAGATATGTAATTCTATATGTACATTTAGATGATATGTTGTATACCTAGCGATTTAGGTCTCGAAGTGGTACACTAGGTAGAGGACGTACCCGTGATCGCAAGTTGCCTATGCCACCACCTCCATCATCTAGCACATAGGATTCAACGTCTGGACTTCCCTTGACATCGACTCTGCCTAAAGGTTTGACTTCTCCTTCAGCTTTATCTCTTGCTCCATCCCCTACTCAAGATCCTCCTTTAGCTCCATCTACGCTATCAACTCTGACAAATCAAGATGAGGTGTATATAGTTCCTGCGCCTGAGCTATGTCCTCATATTTATTTATAGCATACGAGGGATGTAATAATCATTTTGTATATTTTTATTTATTTCTTATTTTTTATCTTATTAATTGTAACATTGACTAATTTCTATTTTCAATTTTATGTAGTTTGTATCTGTTTGATAAATGCTCTTGAGCAAGCCAGAAGATCTTTAAACTAAAGATTCATCATGATGGTTGCATATGAAAGAAGGTCCCACTGTCTGTGAAGACCTTCTACAAGGAGGAGTTTAAAGTAAGTAATATTTATAATTCTTAGTTAAATATTTAAAATAAGTTTTATTTGTTTACTAATTGTTTTGTGTTTATTTTTCTTACAGAACCAATTTTGATGGAACCAAGCAATCGATGCCTTTATCCAAATAGCCTTCTTTAAAAAGACTATTTTGAGGTACAAGGATATAATTCATGATTTGAAGCATAAAGGAAATGAGACCTAGGTGCCTAATAAGGCCTGGGACCACGGGCAAACTCTTGGAGTTCTTCACTTGCTCAAGATGTGTCTCGCCAAGCCAACCTAAACAAACGGATTGAGAAGGAGGTCCTGACTTAGGTCCATCTATGTGCACAGGGGGGTCTATCCCCCATTCTGAGCATGCCAAACAACTAGTAAGAAAAATGTTTCACATTTATGAATTACTACTTATCTTATCCTTTTAAAGTTTTTAGTTTAATTTCTTCTTTTTATTTTATCCTTTTAAAGTTTTTAGTTTAATTTCTTCTTTTTATTTTATCCTTTAAAAGTTTTTAGTTTAATTTCTTCTTTTCATTACCTTCATAATGGGCTCAACAATTGGGATTAGAGGTTCAACTTATCAATGTCTTTGTGTATACACACATGAAGGAACATGACATGGAGACCTTCATTGATGCATAGTTCAGGGCAGTTAATGTAAGTCATAATTTACTTATTTTATTTTTATTTTTTCATGAATTAATTTTTATGTATCTTATACTTTACAAAATATAGGATTGTATTCCTAGACATCGTGAGCAGTTGTCATAGATATCTCCAGAATCCAATAAGCCTCGTCAAGTCTATAAGTGTGAAGTTTTCTTACTAGCTATGGGGGTGTCAGGTGAAGGGTCAAATTTATGGTATGAGTGATCAAGCCCCTCATTTCTATGGTGAGTCCTCGGGTGCCAGCTCTTCTTTAGCTCCACCTCCTTCTATCGAGGACTTGCAGCAAGAGGACAAAAGGCAAGTAGATAAGAGGATCACATACTATCATGACATGTCCACTCTGTCGATTCACGGATGCGAGCCGTGGAAGATTGGTTGCTCGTCGTGTCTCAGTAGACTGGGATACCTCTTCCATCTCATCTGTAGATGCCTATGCCATCCACCCACCTTCTTCTCAACCATCGACTACTGTTGTTATTGCTTCTCCTACTTCTACATATACTACCCTACAGCTGCTGCTCCTCCTACATCTGATCTTGATGCCTCCCACGTCGCTAATGATTCTTCTTCAATCCGGATGATACCGCAACTAATTAGTTTTACAATTTTATTTTTGTCAACCATTAACATTTTTATTTATATATTCAAATTTATATACATATCTTTCTTTTTTTGTTATATTTTTTTATTATTATTTGAAATTTTTTAATTCTTTATAAAATAAATATAATAAATATTATAATATTAATATTAAAAATATTAACATCATAAATAGTGTAAAACATTATTATTATCAAATTAATATTATTAATATTATAAAATTAATATTAAAATATTAATATTAATATAGTAATTATTATAAATATTAATATCATAAATAGTGTAAAACATTATTAGTATCAAATTAATATTATTAATATTATAAAATTAATATTAAAAATATTAATATTAAAATAATAATTCTTATAAATATTAATATCATAAATAGTATAATATTAAAAAACCTTGAAAAGTTACTAACAGAATGATAAAAATATTGAATAATTACTGACAGATTACCGATGAAATTTTTTAAAAAATAAATATATTTATCTAATTAACTGATGACGTACCAACAGATTACTGAAGGATATATCACTGGAATTGTTGATGGGATTATCCATTGGTAAATTTGTAACAACTATTTTCATTTACTAATCATAGCATTCACATCCAAAAATATATATGCATAAAAGTTGATTCATCATACATACACAATCCAACATGTATTTAATGTACATATATGTTAACTAATATTCAAGGTTGGTGACCACAAACTGATTCCTATCTAGGTATATGTACATGACACAAGGAGAGAGAGTTAGAATTCAGTCGATGACCTGACCTCCATATGTTTATATGCAAAACTTTATGCTCCAAAATATCCAAACCCTATGCTTCAGTATCTAAAAAATATAATTATGATTTGGTAAGTCGTGACTCAATGAATAAAAATAATAATCATATTCTTATGGCACAATTAACAATCAAATATCATCAGGATACATTATAAGTATAAGAATTGATTATGCAATGCAAGCGCAAATGCAATAGATTGATTTTATCGTGACCTTGCAAGGCAAAACGCTGCTCCTGAGAATTCACATGATTCAAGTGACATTTGATTTTGTTGGCCAACATATAACAAGTGAATCATTTGATCAATAACATGTGCCAATATGCAAGTGTTTGGCAAGTCAGTCACAACATCCTTTTAGTTCTATATGTAAGTGTTCATTCACAATGGTATACCAAGTAATCATTAAGATCATGTAAATCTCACTTAACTTGTATTCACATGTAAAATGTCACAATTCAATCATATATACATGTAATAGAATACAACCATATCATAAAATCATCACACATACACATTAGAATCTAATTATGGCTTTTTCTCACCTTTGACGCAACCAAGCTCTATGGTAGTTTGAACCTCTCTCTTGGGCTTCCTTAATGTGTTGAGATCCTAAAATTTAATATATACACGTTTATAAATATGTCAAAATGAGTTTATATACTTGATATGCAACTATGCTTATGTTCCATGCATGTGGGTCAAGTACTTAATCTTATTTTTCTTATATGGTAGCCTGACATTGCTATGTTGTAACTATAATAGCTCTTAATATATTTATCAAATGACTTGATTCTTTTTTTACATAAACTAAACATAAAATGACACCACACATATAAATATCAGGTCAATATAAGCCCTATACAAAATAGGGTGAATTTATGAATTCTGCCATGTTTCAATGTGATCTCAGTCTAATTAGGTGTTACAATATTAGCCACATCTCCAGTTGTATAAATCCAATTGCAAAATTGATTTTCAAGCAATTATAAAACACATAAAGGAACATTTCTCATGTTTAAATATTTTCTAATTCAATCTATAAAGTCACCAAAATAAATGATCATATCAAGTAAGCAGGTTTTCAATACATTGAGAATCATTCATAATAAAAGAGCAATATCTCATCAACCATGATATATTTGGCAAAAATATTTTACAAGCATGTACAATATACATAAATATACAAGTATAAATTTTAGAAAATCACTAAATTCCTATTCTATGCCAACAAATCGTTGGAAAATAGAATTAAAAGACTGATTAGGTTTTATCAGGTTTAGGGTTAGTCACAATCAATGAGTCATATCTCTTTCCACACATCAAATTAAGCAAAATTGTTTTGCAAGAATTTAGAAGGGATGTAATTATACAAATTTCATATTTTTTCACTTTGTCTAAATCAGCACATAAGGTTATCAAAATAAATGAAAACTGCCAGACTAAGGAGATTTCAGTAGGTTGTGAACTAGCCCTAATGAAAGAGCCATAGTTCTTCACACACACCAAATTAGATAAAACTGTTTTACATGCGTTTAGATGGGGCATAAAGCTACAACTTTTATGGTTCACTCTTTCCCTAATTCCACTTCTAGTGTTATGAAATCGTAGGTATAAAAATCTGCTCTAACAATAAAACAAACACAATCAGCTCTATTTTCTTAAGCTTCAACATCCAAATATGAGCTTTACCTCAAATAATTATTCCATAATTCTTATTAATCATGCATGTTTAACATTTTATGAGGGAGGAGTTTCATGTGGGAAAAAGATAAATTAACTTACCTCTTTTGCCAAAACTAGAAAAGTTTAGGATTTTCTTCTTCTTCTTCTTCTTCTTATACTTCTCGTTCTTCTTCTTCTTCTTCTTCTTCTTCTTCTTCTTCTTCTTCTTCTTCTTCTTCTTCTTCTTCTTCTTCTTCTTCTTCTTCTTCTTCTTCTTTTTCTTCTTCTTCTCCTTCTTCTTCCTCTTCTTCTTTTTCTCCTTTTTCTCCTCCTTCTTCTCTTTCTCCTTTCTCCTTCTTCTCCTTCTTCTCCTTTCTCCTTCTTTTCCTTATTCTCCTTCTTCTCCTTTTCCTTTTTCTCCTTCTCCTCCTTTTTCCTCTCCTCCTTCTTTTTCTTCTCCTCCTCTTTCTTCTCCTTCTCCTCCTTCTTCTGCTTCTGCTTTTTTTTTCCTTCTTCTCCTTTTTCTCCTTCATCCTCTCCTTTTTCTTCTCCTTCTTCTTCTCCTTCTTCTTTTGCTCCTCCTTTCTTCTCCTTCTTTCTTCTTCTTCTCCTTCTTCTCCTTCTTTTCCTTCTTCTTCTTCTCCTTCTTCTTTTTTGTCTTGTTCTCCTTCTTTTTCTTCTTGTTCTCCTTCTTTTTCTTCTTGTTCTCCTTCTTTTTCTTGTTCTTTTGCTCCTTTTTCTATTTCTTCTACTGCTTTTTCTTCTTCTTCTCCTTCTTCTTCTCCTTTTTCTCCTTCTTCTTCTCCTTCTTCTTTTTCTTCTCCTTCTTCTTCTTCTTCTTCTTTTTTTTTCTCGTTCTTCTTCTTCTCGTTCTTCTTCTTCTTCTTCTTCTTATTCTATTCCTTCTCCTTCTTCTTCTACTCCTTCTTCTTCTTCTTCTCCTTTTTCTCCTTCTTCTTCTTCTCCTTCTTCTCCTTCTCTTTATCCTTCTTCTTTTTCTCCTTCTTCTCTTTCTCCTTCTCCTTCTTCTCTTTCTCCTTCTCCTTCTTTTGCTGCTTTTTCTCCTACTTCTTCTCCTTCTTTTTTTCCTTCTTCTCATCCTTCTTTTCCTTCTTCTCATCCTTCTTTTCCTTCTTCTCCTTCTCTTTCTCCTTCTTCTCCTTCTCTTTCTCCTTCTTCTCCTTCTCCTTCTTTTTCTCCTGCTTCTCCTTCTCCTTCTCCTTCTCCTTCTCTTACTTCTCTTTCTCCTTCTCCTTTTCCTTCTCCTTCTCCTCCTTCTCATTCTCCTTCTTCTTCTTTTTCTTCTTCTTCTTCTTCTTCTTCTTCTTCTTCTTCTTCTTCTTCTTCTTCTTCTTCTTCTTCTTTTTATTCTCCTTCTTCTTCTTCTCCTTCTCCTTCTCCTTATTCTTCTTCTTCTTCTTCTCCTCCTCCTCTTTCTTTTCTTTTTTTCTTATGTTGTCTCTCACATTTTTCCACTCTAATACACTCCTAAATGTTGAAATTTTCAATTTGTAAACCTGTTCTAATAAGACAAAATCATGGTGTCTCACTACTAGCGATTGAAAGTTCAATATTCCTTTTTTAGTCCCTTTTCTTTACTCCTTCGTCACCTCCATCCATATACTAATCCCCACATGCTCCTTATACTTTCAAACAAGCTCTAGAACATCATTATCTATGATATTACAACATGCACATAATATATGATAATTTGTCATGTATCTATGTGTCCCAAATGCAATGGTACAAGTGTCATCATCGTGCCTATCAAATTTCACATATCTAAATGATCATTAATCTAATGCATATGTTCATATGGGATTGTAAATCATTTATGCAATGAATGTGTTCAGGTAAGGATGCTAATGAATGAGGATAGGGATGTTGCAAAATCAGTCAGATTTTTATGCCTAAATACTAACTGATAATTTGTAGGTAAGTCGTCGTTAAGTTTGCCAACAGATTGCAAATTTCATTGGTGTCTCGTTATCGACTAATAATTTATTGATAGACTATTATAATTGGTGTTCTGTCAGTAAAACTATATTACCAATGAAATCGATTATTTTACCAATGGACAATTTCTTTGATAACTTTTATATTTCTTATAGTGAGAATGATTTAATTATTAAAAATCAATTGATAACCACTCTTAATCCACCTTCAATAGTATCTCATCTAAGTGGGAGCAATATAAAAGATATTGAATTCATTTCAATAGAATCATAACTAACATATAACAATAATTGTAAAATTCTAAAATGTCATCTTCCTATTGAAAATGAAGCATACATGATTGCACCATAAGATCAAGTCGAGTTGAAAAATGTTTGAGATACTTTATCTTGTCCCACTAATGGAGAAATGCTAAAAAGCAATAGAAGAAAAGATGTAGTCTATGAGATCGAATAAGATTTGGGAATTAGTTGATCTCCTTAAAGGAGTAAAGTGGTTAGGAATAAATGAGTCCTCAAAGTCAAAATGTAAAGTTGTTGGTTCAATAAAAAGGTATAATAAATGTCTTGTAGTAAAGAAGTATACACAACAAAAGGAAATTGATTATGAAGAAAATTTTTATGTTGTAGTCAAGTTACCTCTGTATGCTTAATTCTAGCCATTATTGCTAATTGAGATTTGAAACTACATCAAATGAATAAAAATACCCTTTCTACATGAGGAACTAGAAAAAGAAAAATATATGTAAAAACTTATTGGTTTTGTTATTAATGATTTAAAAATATAAAATGTATAGACTATTGAGATCAATTTATGGTGCCAAACAATCTTTCAAACAATGGTACATTAGATTCCATCAAGTAATCATTTCATATGATTTTCACATGATTAATGAAGACTATTTTATGTGTGTTAAAAGATCCAAAGATAAATTTATGATTCTATCACTTATGTGGATGACATACTATTTATTGGAAATGATAAGGAGCATTTTGACCAGCAAAGAATTATTATCCTCCACTTTTGAAATGAAGGATATGGGTAAAACAATATACATATTGGAAGTTAAAATCGAAAAAGATCACTCTAAGAATATGTTAATTTTATTAAAAAAGCAGTACTTCAAGATGATTCTTAAAAGGTTCCAAATGTAGGATTGCAAACCTATTGATACTTCTATCATAAAAGGTAAGGTCTTAGACAAAGATTATGTCGCAAGACTCCAAAAGGAAAAGGACAAATGGCTAATGTTCCTCATTCAAATATCGTAGGAAGCCTTATATATGTCTTGTTATGTACAAGGCCATATATTTGCTTTATAGTTCGGATGGTGAGCAAATACCAACCTCCATTAGAAATCTATAGATTATTCATTGTGTTATCAAGGAAATTATCTATGACTCACATGCTACACATATTTTAATTAGGAAGGAGATTTAGATGTAAGGAAATCCACCTCTAGTCATGTTTTCTTACTAAATAACAGAGTTATCGTAGAGTAGTAAGAAACAAACTCGTAAAGCTTTATCCATAAAGAAAGCTAAATTTATGGCCTTTTCAACAAAAGTGCAAGAGGCTGTTTGGCTTAAGACATTTTTGAACAACTTAGAATTTAACAAAGATATATTGAACTCAATGTTAGTGAATTATGATAGTCAAGTAATTATCGTGTTCACTAAAGATCTTAAGCATCACTCTAAAACCAAACACATCGAACACAATGACAGCAATTGCAATTTTATAAGAGACATGGTTGCATAAAGGCAAGTTTGATGGAGTATATGTCACCAACAAACTTCACAAAACACATACTTAAATGTGTACATTTAACATGTAGGATTACACAAAAATTAATGTACTTATTGTGAAACATTTTCATATACATTTTCCCACTTATATATTTGTTTTTGAACAACAAATGATTGATGTCTATGAAGTTTAACACTTTACCTTATATAACACACACACACACACACACACACACACACACACACACATATATATATTAAATACATAAAATAAAAGACATGTTAAATAGTGAATTGGCCTTCTCACATAGGCAATCACCTCTATGACTTAGTGATGCATAGAAATGAGTTTTTATTTTTGTGATCCTATATTAGAGAGCACATACTTAAAATAAAATTATCTTATACTTTATAATGTTCGATGATGAACAATCCCACTATTCACCTTAACTATCTTAAAATACTAGATGGAAGTCTTATTAATCATAAGTTCATGAAAAAATAAAGTTATGAACTAAAATTAGATATTAAGTATCAAAACTTATCATCTATATAGTATTAGAACAATAATTGATGCATATGTTATATGCAAAAGAGAATAATATTATAAGATGTATTTCATACCACATGTCCATCACTCGATCAATAAGGATAGCAAAAGAATTGATTTGTATTTCTTAGTTATGAAAGACCTTGAGGTCATAAGGATCTTAATATAATACCATTATTACTTTTAACTAATTTTCTCATACTACCCTTATTACTTTTAACTACTTTTCTAAAGTCTTAATTTAAATGCTAGCTATTTTAGATTATTATTAATGGTCATGTATGATTTGACCTAATGAAACATAGTTGGATAGTAATTGAATTGAAATAAAGAGATTTTAGAAAAAAGAGAGATCATTATAACATAACTTTTCATTGTGATACTAGAATGGGCTAGGCCTACTTATATAAAAAGCCTAGTTTGGCCACATGGACCTTAAACATTTAGCGATAAGTAGCCCAGCTCGATATGTGATCAGTTCATATAGCATAACCAACATAAGCTCGACCTGCATGCAACCCTTAAACCATAACTCATCCTAAATAGGAAGAGATAACTCTTATTAGGAAGTTTAAGATAACTATTATTAGGAAGTTTACTCTTAATTAAGAAATGACACTCTTCATTAGGAAGAAATCCAAGCTCCACTCCAATAAGGAAGCAAGCCACTCCAACCTCTATATAAAGGTTACCACCAAGTATTTCTCATACTTGCATTCACTCATTTCATTTTTTCGACAAATAACTAACTTAATCATCAAAGTAGACTTTCGGCAACCAATTGGACACCCCTCTTACCCTAATTGTCTTGAAGGAATCAAGCCAATAAGACCTAACTCGACCATTCCAACCCCAGGAGTCCTCATAAAAGTCAATGGAAAGTCGAGTTATACCAACCAAGAACATGTATTAGAATGATGAAGCCTTGCAAAAGAGGATTATGGAAACATTTAAATGAACATAAGGTGAGAAAACATTTCTCCCTTGATTTCCACTCTTATGATCATAACCCTCTCACCATAGAAGTAAGAACCGAACTAGTGCCCCATCAGTTTAATTTACTCCCTATCGATAACTATAATGGGACAACTGACCTCAGAAGCAATATCTATAAGTTTAGGTCCAAGCTAGAGCTTTACAACTACTTCGACATGTTGTTATGTAAATTATTCCCCACCGCCATATAAGGAATAACATAGGATTGGTACCAAGACCTAGCATATGGTTCCCTTTATAGCTTTACTCAGCTTTCCTAATTGTTTATAAATTAGTTTGTATCAACCATTTTTAAGTAAAAATATCTTCTAATTTACATGAGTTTGTCAAGGAAGAAATTGGCTAAGTTCAATAAGGTGGCCATGGAAATTAACAGCCTTAACCATAAGGTCACTATGGATGTAATGATCAGGAATTGTAAGAATTAAGAGTTATTCTGCTGTGAATGCTAAGGGGAAAATGTTTGGAAAACATGTGAACCCAAGGCATTGGGCTCACTCTTCTACTTTGAATGATGTGTTTTGAATGACAACAAAACTATAACAAAACCAATAGATATTCTAATGTTGTATTTTAGTGTTTTTGTCTAAGTGTTATAGTTTGGTCCTTTCAATGGGCGCTGGACCATTCAATGGGTATTAAAGGATGAACAATGGATGTAGAATGAATGTTCAAAATAGCCAAAGTCTTCTAAACCTCACAACAAGCATTGTCCTTTTGCAACGGGTGTTGGAGAACCATTCCAAGTTCAGTTGTGCTAGACCTTACAATGGGAGTTATAGTTTCACAATGGGCATTGATCTAACCTAGCAATAGATGTTGTATTTTCGTAATAGGCATTGGAAAAGTGTCCAAGTTTGAGCTAAAGCTTTTGAAACTCGAAATAAGCATTGGCCCTTTTTAACAGGCATTGAAGGAGTTTCCAATGGGCATTACAAATTGTTTAACGAGCATGGAAAGTAACTATGCAAAGTTTGAAAAACAAAGCACAAAGTTCAAGCTTTCTGAAAATGAATAACGAGCATTGTTCTTGCTCCAACAGGCATTTTAGTCAAAGCCAACATGCATTGAATGATGATCAACAGGCATTGGAAGTAACCATTACAAGTTCAACGGGGGTTGATGAAGAATAATGGATGTTATCATCTTTAATGGCTAGTTTTGAAGAAAAGTTATTAGACTTCACATCAATTGTACCAACGACTAGTTTTAGAGTGTGGCTATATAAGGAACATTTATGAAAACTAAAATGTTAGAAAGTTTGGAGATTATATGTAAACATTTAGAGAACTTTTAGCAAGTCTTTATGCCAACCTTTTTAGGTATTGCTTGTATTTTTAGGTAGAGTGAGATTACTTTGTTTCTTTTTTTTTTTGGAGTATATTTTCTTAAGCACTAATAGTATATTTACTACCTATTTGAGAGGCATTGGCACTATTTAGATAAATCCTTGCTAGTGGTTGTAAAGGTTGGTATTGTGCCTAAAAAAATATCAAGGTGTTGGGTTGGCTCTCTTATTCCTTATAAAAGATAATAAGTGTAAAGGTTGTCCTTAAGCCTATAAAAGGGAAGGTTGTCCTTGAGCCTATAAAAGGAAAAGGTTATTCTTGAGCCTACAAAAGGAATAAAAAGCCTAAAGGAAAGCTTGGGTAGTGTAGTAGGTAAGTTATCGAACCGTTGTAAATCCTTGTGTTGACTTGTGTGCATGCTGCTTTTGTTTTAGTTGTTTGTGTTTTTATTTACAACCTTATTCACCCCCTCTTGGATTACCACATCTGCCATCTTATTCCAACATATTCTACTCCCTCAGCATTGATCCTCTCAAAAACTTTTATGATTTGATGGAAAGGAGCAATAGGTTCATATGCTTGGATGATAACTTATGCACCTAATCTTATAGTCCATACAAAAAGAAGGATGAAAAGGGATGATGAGATAATAAAAGTGACAGAAGTCAAACCAAGTAGGGCAGCTTACATTCATACCCTAGTGATGTAAGTCGCAGCTCAGCTCAATACTTCATATCCTTCATAGCTAGCAAGAGTGAGTTCCTTCACTTAATTAAGAAAATAAGAGAAAGGATCCATTATTCTCATCCTTTGAAGATCTGAGCCATTAGGAATAAGGATAAATATTATAATTTTCATAAAGATACCGAGCATGACATAGAAGAATGTAGTGATTTGAAAAAATGAAATTGAGCGGCTAATCTAGCAAGGTAAGTTTATCAGGTTTAAAAAAAATGAGTGGCTCTAAAAAAGAATAGGCATGAATCCCAATAAGAAGATGCATGTAAGAATACAAGGTCAAACAAAAGACAGTACACATGGGTGATTGATTTCATAATTAGAGGAGTTGCATGAGGAGACAACTCCATCTCAAGGAAAAGTTAACTCTATAAGGTGTACTTCATAAAAAATAAGGAAACTATAGAAGAGCCAATATTTTGCCCAATCACCTTGTCCTGGGTGAGTGATAGAAAGTTATGTCCCCCTAATAAATGTACTAATAGTCCAAGGCTAAATTAGAGATTTTCTAGTCAAATGGATCCTTATAGATGATGGCAGCTCAATCAACATGATGATTACCAAACTTTATAGATGCACTCGAGTAAGATTTCATGAAGCTAAGTTCAATTCAAATCCCTGACTGGCCTTAATGGAACCAAGGTGGATGTGTTGAGATCCATTAAGCTGAATATGGAGCTAGGGGACACAGATATTACAAAAAGATTCATGGTTATGTAGATGATTATGGACATTCCTTTTATGTATAATGTCATCATTGGAAGGTCAATCTTATATGATACTATCGCATGCACCTCAATTAGGTACCTCATAATGAAGAATCTTACCGAGCGAGGTGTAGTAGTAGTAAGAGGAGATCAAAAGATAGCTAGAGAAACCTATATGAACATTTTACAAGAGGTGAACCATACCATATCTATTGAATCATTGGACTTGGCCTTAGATAATGCCCCTAAAGCTGTCGAGCCGATAACAAACCTCAAGTCATTGCTTGTCGATGAAGAACGAACCCTCTACATTGGAATAGAGCTCACCAAACCTGTTGAGAAAGATATCAACTCTGACTTACTAAAATGCTCAGGCATATTCATATGGTCCTTAGATATCACTAGAATCAACCCCTTTATCATTACTCATAACTAAACCTCAATAGCTTAGTTAAGCTTATCAAGCAAAAGAGAAAAAATCATGCATACAAACAAAAAAAAGGCAATTGCTAAAGAAGTATACAAATTGCTTCCTGTTGGGTTCATCTAGTAAGTATAATGCTCGAACTAGTTAGCCAATGTAGTGTTGGTAAAAAAGTTGAACAAAAAATAGAGGATGTACGTTGACTTCATAAATCTCAATAAGGCCTATGAAAAAGATAGTTATCCACTACTGGGTATGAGTTGTGTAGTTTCATCTACTTCTACTGGATACCACCAGATCAAGATGTTTATATTGGATAAAGATAAGATGAGTTTTGTCACTCACAAAGGCACTTACTGCTATAAGGCAATGCCCTTCATCCTAAAAAATGTTGGAGCCACCTACTAGAGGCTAGTCAATCACATGTTCAAGGAAAATATTAGAAAAATAATTGAAGTATAAGTGGATAACATGATAGTGAAAAGTTATCAAGCTGAAGATGATGCTAAAGATCTAAAAAAGGCTTTAGCAATCTTCAACTAGTACAACATGAAAAGCAACTAGAAAAAAAAATTTGTTTTTAGGGGTTCGAGTATGAAAGCTCTTTGGCTCCATGATCTCACAAAGGGGAATAAAGGATAACCCAGAAAAGATCCAAAAAGTCCTAAATTCCACCTAGTACAATCAATGAAGTGCAAAAGCTTAATGAATGAATCACGACCTTAGGAAGGTTTATCTCATCATCAACACAATGATACTTACCTTTCTTCAAAATAATAAAGGATCTTAGAAAGTTCTCATGGAATGATGAATGCTAAAAAGCCTTCAAAGAGCTAAAAGTGTTATAAGCTTGCCTACTCTACTCAACTGTCCATAGCAAGATGAGCCACTCTTCATGTACCTAGTAGCAACTAAAGAAATTATGGCATCAATGTTGATCAGAGAACAATGAGGAGAACATAAGCCAATATATTGTGTTAGTAAGGTGTTTATGGGGTTGAGCTAAATTACCCATTATTAGAAAAATTGGCATACACATTAGTCAGCTCGACATTGAAGCTGAGGCATTATTTTTAGGCCTATACCATAACTATTCACATAGACTAGCCTTTACGTAAGATTTAATAAAAAGCTGAGACTTTAAGATGAATATTTGAATGGGTCATAAGACTTTAAGAGTTTGAAATTAGATTTAAGCCAAGATAAGCGATTAAGGCTCAAGTTTTAGTATAATTTTTAGCAAAATTAATAGGGGCAAAGTTGAAGCAAGGAATATCCCTACGAGAGAATAATGGAAGTTATATGTTAATGGTGCGTCAGCTCAAAAGGGGTGGGAGACAGGATAGTCCTCAAAGGCCCGAGTAAGATCACCATCAAATATGTCATAAGGTTAAAATTTTGAGCCATTAATAATGTTGCAAAATATAAAACTTTAATTATCAAGCTGCAGTTGGCACATGAAGTTTGAGTAAAAAACTCTCCATTTGTAGTGACTCGCAGTTGGTAATCCAACAACTCCTCAACCAACACGCCATCAAATATCCTAACATGTTCAAATATGTTGATCATGCCAAACACCTCCTACCTAGTATAGAGATGAAAGGAGAAAGCTGAAAGCTAAAACAAATCCCTCAAGATGACAATGAAGAAGCAGACTCTTTAAAAAAGTTAGCAGCTTCTCCCCAAGCTATCTTACTTGACTAAGTTCTGATAGAAAAGTGTGAGCAACCTAATGTCCTTCAAATGATGAATATAGTTATCCTCATTGAAGAAGACAACTAGATAAGTCTCTTCATCAAGTACTTGAAATATAGGCAGCTTTCTACTGACTCATAAGAAGCCTAGCCTATTATTAGCAAAGCTGCATATTACTCTAAAGAAGATGGAGTTTATACAAACTATCTTATAGCCAATCTTGGCTCATATGTGTTTCTTTAGAAAATGGAATTTATGTATTTAGGGAAATTCATAAAGGTATTTACAGGGCTCATGAGGCAGTTAGCACCTTAGCTTGAAAAGCGATCTTAGCCCCTTATGTTTAAATATGGTAGGGAGATAGTGCAGAAATGCGATGCCTACTAAAGGCAAAACATAATCCCTCACTAACCAACATCCAATCAACAATTCATTGGCTCAACATGGTCCTTCTTTCACTGGGGAATAGATATCCTTGTTCCTTTTCCACAAGTACCAAGCCAAAAGAAGTTTATAGTGGTGGCCATAAATCACTTTTCCAAATGGCCTGAGGCTAAAGCCCTTGCCATAATCACCTTAATGAAAATATTTGATTTCTTTAAAAGAAATGTGATTCATCGGTTTGGTATTATAAAGGTGTTAATTACTTATAATGATAAGCAATTTAACTGTGACCAATTAAAATCCTACTATGTTGACCTAGCCGTCAATCTCATATTCATTTCAGTGACCATCCTCAGATGAATGGGATGATTAATGTAAAAAATCAAATCATATTATAGGGGCTTAAAAAGAGACCAAAAGATAATAGAGGGGCTTGGACCAAATAGCTCGATCGTATTTTATAGGCCTCTTGAACAACTCCAAGAATAGCCACATAATAAACACCCTTCTCCTTAATATAAGAAATAAAAGCAGTAATTCTAATAAAGATTGGCCTTCTCTCATACTAAGTTCTCTACCACAGTCTTGAGCAAAACAGGGAAAACTTTGCCTCAACCTGGACTTACTAACTAAATGAAGAAAAGAAATTGTTATTCGAGTTATGGCCTACCAGTAAAGGGTAGTTTGGTTCCATAATAAAAGAGTAAAACATCGAGCTCTAAAAAAAGGAGTCCTAGTACTCAAAAAGCATATTTTACTTGAGGAGAAGTAGGAATTGGTAAGCTCGATGCTAACTAGGGAGGACAATTCAAAGTGCTTAAGGCAGTTGGGACTGATAACTTATAAGTTGGAGACAATGAAGGGCAAACCCATACAATGAACTTGGAATGCATAAGCACTGAAAAAGCACTTTATCTAATAGTTTTTACTTTTGTAATGCAGCTCGAGCCATGCCTTAGCCCTATCAATCTTCATATTGAATAAATAAAGTGTTTTTACACTTTTTATCTAAAAATTACATGCTCAATTTTTTTACTTCTTAATTTTATCATATGCAATAGTAAGAAGTATGTACCAAGCTAATGAATTTCATATATTAAAAAAAAAAAGGTCTTAACCGCACTATTTATAGTACAAAGACATGTATCAAGCTAACATACATCTCGTACATCGCAAAAAAAGATCTCAACCCTACTATTTTATGTTATACAAGTATGTATTGAGTTTATATAGACCTCGTACATCAAAAAAATATTAATAAATTATCCTTCTAATGATCAAAGAAGCTCGTTCATCACAAAAAGCTACAATAAGCCCATGGCTAGTTTGAACACAATAGCTCGATCACTTTTCATTTTTATCCATCAAGCAAGAAATATTTCTAAGTATTTTTCAAGTATTGATTCAATATTTATCTCGTGATAAATGTTCAAATGATTATTGCAAAGAAGGGTAATTTCTCTAAATGGTTAACTATTAAAGCATTCTATCAAAGTTTAAAAGAAGATACATAATGGATGAGCAATCAAATTAAAATTTTCATTTCTTAAAGATTTTTACATCAAAAAGAAAAGAAGGATTGGCACGAGGTTACATAAGTAAATCCTATCTTTATTCCTTTGTCTCACCCACATCCTTTTACTCTTCATCACCAGGAAGGATATCCCCCTATATAATCAAAATCAATGTTTGAATGAGCTTTAGCCAGTGCATGCCTTATCTTTACATTGTAGGAAAAGTATACTGTAAACATTTCCTTAATGGCTAAAGCTCCATACTCTGCCTCCTTTTGCTACCAATCTTTAACTTTTTACGACAATTCGACATTTTTCTTGGATACTCCATCTCGAAAGTTTTTTTTTTTTTACAAGCTCCACCTCATAGCTAGACTGCTCAACTACTCTTGCCTTGGTACCCTTTAGCTTCTCTTGAATTTTTTTCAGCTAGTTCACCCCCTCAATCTCCTGTTAGAGGGTGCTCTGGAGATCATTTGTCAATACAGTTAGGTCATCATGAGCCTTTATTAGTTGGTTCTCAAGCTTAATGATATTTCTGGTCTCTTTCTAAAAAGACTTGAGCTAAAGGCTCAAACTTGACTTAAATGTTGTTGCTTCAGCCAAAAAAGTAATAGCTCAATACCTTTATAAATTAATCTAAGAAAATGTATAATTTGCCTTACCTTAAGGTTAAGCATCTTGGGGGGATATGTTAGTTGCCTATTCGTCAAGTTCTTAAACTTTTGTTCATAACTAGGCAAGATGCAAATCTTGCCCAACATTTTACTAACCATCTAATGGCTCAACCAACATGGTTTATATTTACTTTTAAAATAACCTCAATGATCAAGGCATCAACTCAGATTTTAAGGAAGCATAAATAGATCTTCATCTGAATCAGTTTCCACCAATTTTGCTAAAGCTTTCTTACCAAAGGAACTTTGGTTGCATAGGACTCATCCTTTATATCAATAGTGGAAGGAAGAGATGAGGAGGCTCAAAGGCAACATCAAGAGACTCCTCTATCTACGACTAGGTAGTGCTTGCTTAGTGTTAAGGATGTTTTTTATTAGTCATCTTCTTGAAGCAAATTTTAGGCTACTTTGAGCATCTCTAAATAGCCTGCACGACCTTCTAATACACCATCTCTTCCTTTAGCGCCTTCATATCCATCTCTATAAAATAAAGAAGCATTAATATAAATTAATATACAAGTGGTTCATTCTATCGATAACATATGTACCAATTTGGATTGGAAGATCCATATCTATTAAGTTCATCAAGTCAATAGGATCCTTCATCAGAGCTTGAAGACGATTGGCTCGCTCTCGCTCTTGCTCCTACTTGGTGGGAGACAATGCGCACTCCCAATCATCCTTGCTGACCAATTGTGTAGGAAACCCCTTTTTATCCTTATAAGTGATTATGAAAACTTATCCTTTTAACCTTTTATTAAAGAAGGATAATGAGTAAGCATGCCCATACCGAGCCTCAAAGATACGTGCTAGTGATCTTTCACAACTTAGTCCTTTATGAAATAAACATACCTCACCACTTTAGATGAAACATGAATCCTTTTCTCCCAGGCTAATAAGTACAAACCCATTAACATTTTAATTTTTTCGATGAGATTTAGGAGATGGTGAGATGGTAGGCTTGCAACACCTCTTGAATGAACCTCGGTACAAGCAATCTAAAACCAACTTTAAAAATTCTTCATAAAGCATAAACTGCTTAAGACCAAGCAAAGAAAATGTCCTTAGTCCCAAACCTGGGATGCTCAGTTTGAAGTCTAATAGGATGTTGTATTTTAGGTGAATCTTAGCTAAACTCCATGCAAATACCCCACTCCTTACTTTAGCTACCTTAGGGTTCACTTTTTAAACCTTTGACAGCTTAAGTTGGGGTTCTACATTATCCAGCTCATATTAGTATGGTTAGGCCCAACCCCACTGCTCAGGTCGTCCATATCCCCTAATCCATTGGGTATCTCATCATCATCCCCTTCTTCCTTTCCTTTTAGAACTTAACTTCCTCCTTTTTTTTTCCCCATCTTCTTCCTTTATCACATCAAAATTCTCTTCTTTAACACCCATAGTTTATGTTACCTCCCTCTCCTCTTCATTAGAAGCCATGATGGTAGGAAAAGAGTCAACCAAAATGGAACCCTATGGTGTGGCATCCATAAGGTTTGTAGTGCTCATTTTAGGGTTATAAGAAAGCAAAAAAAGAAAGTGAAAATTGATGCAAGGTAAAACTCACCTTCTAAATGCAACGATCTTCGGCAATGAAAGAAAGATATTGAATCTCAAATTAAAATGATAGCAGAATAGCAAAACTCACCAAAATAACTTCCTTTTTAGCCAAGATGCCTAATTTATAAATGAAAGAAGGAAACCAAAGAGACAAAGATATATAAACCGACACAAATATCAGACTATCCTAATTGTTTTGATCAATGATAGTTACCCAAGTTGCATTGATCATGCAACATGTGTCCACACAAGTGACGGGATGTTCAATTTCGAATTTTAAATTCCCTCTCAAAAGAAAGATGAACGGATTGATTTGCACAATCCCTCTACCGCTCGGCTTGGTCAAAGATTCACCAATAGCTTGGGTATACTCTCCCTTGCTTTTTTCGAGTTGTAAACAGACTCGGATTAGGGGACATATGATACTAGAATAGACTATGCCTACTCACATAAGAAGCCTAGTTCAGCTACATGGGCCTCAAACATTTAGTGATAACTAGCCTAGCTCGGTATGCGATGGGCTCATATAGCACAAACCAGTAAAGGCTCAACCCACATGCAGCCTTTAACCCATAACTCATCCTAAATAGGAAGAGACAACTTTTATCCAGAAGTTTACTCTTAATTAAGAAAGGGCATTCCTTATCAGGAAGAAATCTAAGTCCCACTCCAATAAGGAAGCAAGTCACTCTAGCCCTACCAAGTATTTCTCATACTTACATTCAGATGCTTCACTCTTCCGGCAGATAACTAACTTAACCATCAAAGTAAGCTTCCGAAAATTAGTTGGACACCCCTCTCACCCTAGTTGTCTTGCAGAAACCAAACTCAAAAGACTCAATCTAGCCATTCTAACACCAGGAAATCCGATCGAGCCAACCACCATGGTAAGTCTCACAACATCAGGTTGTATTCATTGATCGATCAATTATATTTATGTAACATAAATATAAATACGTAAATATAGTCATATGAATTATATGTGATAAAGATTTTGAGTTACTTAAGATGTGACTAAATGAATCTAAAACTGGTTGTATGCCTAACAATTGTATAGCAACAAGCTCTTAAAGTGAATAATATACTAATCACATGACCTATTTTCTAGTATGAAATTTTTTAGCAAAGAAAAGATGGTATATTTTTTAAAATTTATTAGATAATTTATTATGTACAAGTGAGAGATATTGAATATAAAAATTAAGCCACTGATAATGAGAAGCTCAACTCATTAAATATAAAAAAAAAAAAAAAAAACCACCCTTAAACAGTCATTAAAAAATAAGATAACTCTGCTAGTAGTAGCATTAACAGCAGTAAGATATTAAAAAGTGAGTGTATACTGAAGTTTTTTAAAAAAATAATAATTAAAGAAGAAACAAAAAGTTTTTTTTTAAAAAAATCCTGTCATGTTTTGAAAAAATGTAAGCCATAAAAAATAATTTTCAGAATTTGATTTTATTAATAACTAATAATATGAATCTCCCTGTAACAACTAAGTTTCTGTTTATTTTATTCAACAGATTTGATTTGTGACTTTTTAAACAGTTAACTCCATCGAAAACAATAGCTCATAGCCGCCATTGTTGCCGTAGACTGGGATATGGTGTTCACACTTCTATATTATCGTCACCGTCACCAATAAAGTTAGCCTACCTACGTTCGCTGGAGATGAGGCTTTGAGCTATGGGTCCTCTCACTTTAATTATTCGCCACGCCAGAATCTATGATTAAGATTTTAGACGAACATGGCTATTAGTGGGGTCTACTTCCTTGAGAATGCCAAATCAAAAATCAGCTGATTTGATTGAACCCTCACTGAGTTAACAAAGGCTCATCACTCTAACCATTTTTGACTTTCAGGATGAGGACCCCAACGCAGCTGCCATACTAGCTATTTAAAAAAAAAAAAAATCAAAGATTTTATGTCGGATTTGTTTTCTTAAAATTTTATTTTATTGCAGTTTCAAGTTTAAGATCCCGCGTATTGCTGAATTAAAATTTCATTATTGTTTTTTAAACGATTTTAGTTGCCACCTTGCTGGTAGATTGCCAATCACTAAATACAGAATTTATTATTATCATAAACTCTCATAGTTTTCATTCAAATGTATATTTTTAAAAAAAATTCTCACTATATTTATTCATTAAATAATTTCAATTACTTTTATGAAATGAATAATAGGAATTTAGTATTGCAAAAAGAATTCGTGGAAGAACTTATTTATATTATCCAAAAAATTTGGGCGTAAAAAATACAAAATTCCAAGTAACATGACTCAAATTTACAATATATTAATTTCAAATACATTTTATTTAAATAAATTTCGAAATTGAAATCCTTCTTAAATAAATTTATTTTACCAATAAAATCAAATTGACCATTGTGGCAAAAATCTGTTTTAACAGAACATTAATTCACTAATTATATTTTCTTAGTGTTTCACTAATTATATTTTCTTAGTGTATACAATCTGATCTATTTAAATTAATACAATTTGTCATATGATAATTTATTAAGTTGCGGAGATTATTAATTTATAAAACACCTACTTAAAAAAAATTTCATATATATTTCATAATGCCACTAAATATTTTTAATGTGATCCAAAAACTTTTATCATATTAATGTAGACTTATATATTTATTATCTATAAGCAGGGGCAGAATTAGGTCCCCTAAACGTTTAAAGTTCATTAATTTTATCCATATGTCTCGTATAAAATTTCAAAAAAGATATATTTTGCCCCCTCAAACTTCTATAATTTATCAATTTCATCACAAATATTTTAATATATATATATATATATATATATATATATATATATATATATATATATATATATAACTCAAATTTTTAAAAATTACATATTCTCTATAAATTTTGTATAAAATTTTTAAAATTATTTTTTTGATCCCTTTAAATTATAAAATTGCATACATTCTCTATTAATCTTATATAATATTTTTAAAATATATTTAGTGTTTTTTATTTTCACCTCTTCAAATTTAAAACTCTGATTCCGCCCCTATTTGTAAGTTACTAATAAGTTTGACACATATTTTTAATAAAAATTTAAATATAATGATGGTTTATACCTTCAATTAAACATTGAATACAAAGAATATGAGAAAATCAATATCAAGAAAAATTAAATTAATAAAAACTAAGTACTTTTCGTTCATATATTTCTCTTTTTTGATCTTTTAAATCTCATCCATATTATAGTTCATAAGATATTTCAAATTTTGTAGTTTGAGATCAAAAAAGTCAAAAAGAAATAGAAAATAGATGATTTTAAGAAACATGATTATGTTAATTAATATTTTATTAAATTAGTAGATAATACAAAATATTAAATTATGTCTACAAAATGTGATTACTTTCATAAGATTTTATTAAATATTAAATGTTATTATTTTATTCGAGTATTAATTTAAAGAGGTACTATATAATTTTTTTTTAAAAAAAAAAAGAAAAACTTCATGTGCCAAACATGGCGTGAATGCATGTAAAAATTTTAATTACAACTCTACATTATAAAAGTGTGTGAATAGATTATATAAATTAGTATACTTTTAAAAATTATTTATGAAAGAGTGTGTTCTACTCTTAATCCATATGTGTATGTGTTTGTATTATATTAATAAGAAAAGAACGACATATCATACTACTGTGCAATATTGCACTGATCATTTATTGTCCCAACTCTATTTAAATCGTGACCAAAGTTAGGGATGAATAGGCTTAAAGCCACCAAAATATGCGGCAAACCTATTCTATTTTATTCTTAATTAATCTTTAATTAATAATTATTTTAAGTTGCAAGACTGATATACACCATTAATCAAATATTAAGAGAAATGAATTCAATTCCTACAATTCATACTAGAATGGCACAATAGACATGGTATCTAGATCCATAGTATTTATTAACATAAAAATCTTACTATACCAAACTGTGAAGTTCTAGATTTTTGAATAAGTTAAAAATAAGCATTACATAATATGTCCACATGAATGAAGGACTCTGAGACTATCAAAAATAATTTATCGGATCAAATATTACTTGAAAAATTAGGTGAGATTGTTAGTATCAAGAATGAAGTAATATTATATATTTTTTATAACTACTAGGTGAGCACGCATTATGCATTAACAAAAAAATCATATATATATATATAGACACACACACACAATTCATCAACACAGTCAAACATATAGAATGAGAACAAGAGGAAAATCCTATACTCCAATACTAATAGTCATTAGACTCTCTTGATCCAAATTGATTAGCACCTAGAGAACAAGTTTGACTAGGGTCACTAATCGGTTCATTTATTCCTATGTGTCATCACCCAGAAAGCAAGCTCAATCAAGGTATTTATAATCTCATCATATCATAATATTTTAATATCTTAAGCCTAGAGAGTAAACTCAACTAAGGCATTATCATATCATACTATTTTAATATCCTAAGCCCATAGAGCAAACTCAACCAGAGCAATATCATTTCATAATATTTTTAATATCCTAAACTCAAAAAGCAAGTTCAACTAGAACACTATAATATCATAATATTTTTTAACTCAACTAACGCACTATCATATCATAATATTTTTAATATTTTAAGCCCAGATAGCAAGCTCATCTAGGACATTATCGCATCAATCATAGTCATTTATAACTGATTAAATTGGTGTGCACTTAGTCCTGATATAATCTATCAAGTGGTATGTTCTACTAATACTCTCAATCAATAATCATTATCAATATTACAAATCATACATACATTTATATACAATGCTCTCAATTCACAATCACATCAATATCCCAAATTATTCATATCAATATCACAACTTATTATACACATAAAAACATATAGTGCAACATCAATAATAATAATAATATACTAGAAAAGTCATGTCATATATGAAATGTTGAAATTATAAACTAGTTAATATGTCATAAAATATATAATATTAACTCACAAAAAGTTGAAGATCATGAAATGCTTCTATCTTTTTGGTGATGCATACTGGATGACATGGTAGTCTAAATAAAGAAATATAATCCATTAGAATTAATATAAAATATTATCCCTAATCTTACTTTTAAGACTATTATTTTTTTTCTTAAATCCTCATTTTAATTTCCAATGAAATTTCTAACAAAATTTAGGCAGTATCTCCCTTAAAAACTAGACATAAAATGGGTCAATTTCATGTAAAAACACTTCTATAACATATTTCAACATCATTCAATTCAAGTTGGGTGTCCAAACTTCTCATATACCCTATCAAACACATTATATAATCATATAATTAATAATTCTCAATTTATCAATATAAACCACCACATAATTTTCAATAGTCATAAATACTCATAAAATAATAATTAACTTAAATAGTAATCACATTAATTTATTTTCAATTAATCAATAATAATCTCCAATAATAATATAATTAATAATATATTTTCATTAAACCAATTAATCACATCAATTCAATAATAAATTAAATGTATATAAAGTATATTGCTCAATGCTAATTACTTAAATTTTTATTAAGCCTAAGGTATCAATTAAATAATTAAAGATAATCAATCAATCAAGTATATATATATATATATATATATATATATATATATATATATATATATATATATATATTATACAAAAAATTCAATCTAAAAAGAATATATAAATTTTTAAAAAGATAAATATCTGATATATATATTT
>CATIWR010215713.1:0-26572 GCA_949677035.1 Omphalea diandra
GATTGGGGAGTGGACGTAGGGATTGTTTTGCCCGAACCACTATAAAATCTTTGTGTCCTTACTATTTTTTCTTCTTCTCTTCATCTTTATTTTAAATTTTTATACACCAATTCAACCCCCCTTTTTGGTGCCTAGGGACAACAAGATGTTTATTTCTAAATTTATTTACATTATTTACAAAGTTTAATGAGTCAAATTTTAAGTGTAAAACTTGTATTCAAGCTAAGAGTCATCACATACCTTATCTAATTAATTTGAATAAATCTAACACTCCTTTTTTGATTGTTCATATTGATGTTTAGGGTCCTACTCCTATTACTATTTTCTTTAATGTTTGATTGTTTGTAACCTTTTATATTGATTATGCATGAATGACTTGGCTTTATATGTTAAAGAATAAACATGAAGTGTTTGAAATATGATGTTTGCAGCCCTACTCCTATTACTATTTCTTTTGATGTTTGATGGTTTGTAACCATTTATTATTGGTTATGCATGAATGACTTGCCTTTATGTGTTAAAAAATAAACATGAAGTGTTTGATCACTTCATAATATGATTCAAACACAATTTTCTGCTACACTTTAGATTCTTGAAATAGATAGTGGTAGGGAATATGCTAATACACAACTTCATAAATGCTTTTAAGAACATGGTTTGTATCATGAGGCCTTCTGTTCTCAAACACCATAACAGAATGGTGTTGCAGAGCGCAAGAACATACACATCTTGGAAATCACTCAAGCTCTCTTGACTAGTGCGTATGTACCTAAATGATTTTGGATAGATGTAGTTGTGATTGTTGTATACTTGATGACCAAATGCCATCATGAGTTTTGAACTACAAAACCCTTTTTATGTTCTCGCGTAAACATGTGACATACCATCAATTTTAATGTTTCTTTTTAAAAATATTTAGTTATGTTACATTTGTTCATATACACAAAAATCAAAGAATAAAGCTAAATCCATGTGTTATCTACTATGTTTTTCTTAGTTATGTAGTTCACAAGAAAGGATATCAATGTCATGATCTAACTATAAGATGACTCTATACCACCACAAATGTCAACTTTATTGAATCAAAGAATTTCTTCACATCTTAATATGCCCATTTCTCTCTTCAGGAGGAGATGATGAGTGAATAGCAATATTAGAAAAATTGGATAGGCTTCAAAGAAACTCAAATGATGTTGGGGTAGACATTCAACTAAGAGAACCAATGAAAAATATAAATAGCCTAAAGAGGAGAAACTAAAATTGGGTATTTTGAATCAGAGATTGAAAATCAACAAGCAAAAGTAGATCAAAGTGGAGAAAAAATGGAAATTGAAAGTGAACAACATAGACAAACTATGAAAATCGAAAGTGAATAGCCCTTTTTTTATTAGAAAGTACCACAAGCAAACCAATCTCCTAAGAATATTCCTAAGGTATAAGTTCTAAACTCCCTTCCAAATATTTTTGCTCGCTATAAACTACCTTTCAGGCATAACTGCAATAACCACCTAACTGTTATTCACTTGATCATGGAACAAGTATGTTCAGGTACCAAATTGCTAACCATATCTCAACTCATAAATTATTTGAAACTTTTAAGGCATTTGTTCATAAATTGTTTATAGATGATATTCCTAATATAGTGAGTGAACATATAAGTAACCCTAAATGGCCCAAGTTGATAGAGAAGAGATGAAAGCATTATAGAAAAATGATAACCAAGGGAAAGAAAATTGTGGGATGTAGATGTGTGTTCTCTATCAAACACAAAACAAATGGATTGATTGAAAGATATATATGAGACTTTGATTTTTAGGCCCTAAGATGTAAGGTTGATGATTGAAAGTGTTGGAGTTATTCACCAAAATGCAAGGGAAAGGAAGAAGAACAAAGGCTTTAAGAAGCCTTGGATCATGCCTTAAACTAAGCCTAATAGCTCAAATCTGCTAGCCATGATTTAAATAGTTATACATTTATCTCACTTGGTTATATAACCATCTAGTTGGTTATACAACCAAGTAATAAACCCTAGCCAACAAAACATTTTAGAACCCTATCCATTATAAAAGCCCTAGGTGCACAACCAACATAGTGGCTTGTGTAGCCAACTATTTAGTTGTACAGTCCATTTGAAAACATTAATTTCAAAACCTTCATGGTTCTTGTCTATTGTGGGTTGCAAATGAAGTGTAACCAAAGCAATTTTAGCTTTGATACACTATTCTTCCTTTATAAATATCCAACCATTAGAGAGAGAGACAGAGGAGAAGCTTGGAATCCTAAGTTACTTTACTAAAATCTCCACTCAAACCATACTTATACACATAAACAAAACCCTAACTCACTCACACTAAGTTTCAAAGTAGAACCAATGCATTTGTTGCTAATCTCTAAGCATCTCCTTTGCATTTTTGGAGGCTAATCTTAAACCTAAATGTCTTTTAGGGTAATATAACATTCAAAAGCATCCAAGGGGCCCCCTCCCCTTTTTCTTCTTTTTGAAAAACCTAGTTTAGGTAGGCTATACAAACTTTTGATAGTTTGGACAACTCTCTTTAACTGAGGACAGTTTATAAAACTTACTCATTTTTCCATCTAAGTTCTTCTTTTTTAAGATTTCTAATAGATGTCTTGGGAGTTCCATTGACAAAATAGGGTTAGATTGTATGACTTAGGAACCCTATTCAATCAAATAATGGGCTAATGATCAAGTTTAGGTGTGTTTTTATGATTTACATGCATAAAACTTTCTCTTTTTCCTTTGTTTAATGTTTCAATATATGTTACATTTTCCATTTTGAGACCATTTTGAGTTATGATCAAGTGATGAATTCTTTATTCTATGACATTTATAACTTCATTAATATTATTCTCATTTTGATTATTTGTTGTGTCCTAATCATTACCACTATAGGAAGGTGTGGTTAGATTTTTAGCTAGCTTATTTCTTCCATTATATTTTGGGCGACTATATGATTAAAGTTGGGGGAGAAAGTTCTATCCTTAATGACCCCCCCCCCCTCCCCCTCCCTCCCATTGTGTTATGTTTTATGTTTGCATTCTATACATATCTTGGCCATGAGATAGTTTCTTTTTTACCAGCATCCTACCCTCCATAATGGTTAGTGGTATTCATAGATGTTTAGCTGTTTAGAAGTAATGAGGAGGAGGGTTCTAAAAATCCTAGGATCCTACTTATTAAGAATTTTTACCTTGGGCCATCGATATTCTTTAAAGTGCACTTGCATCTCATACTAATGACATTCAATATACTATGACTCATGTGTTTGTGTTTTACTTATTATTGTTATTGTTATTGGTGTTATGTGATTCATGTGATGTTGGGATGTTGTTGATCTTAGACTTAGACTTTGATTAGGTTTCCCTGGACTTAGAGATTTGGTGAGATCATTTTCTTAAGCTCTATTTCACATTGTCTATTTTATTATCGTATCACTTTGATGGCCACTGACATGTGCTTTTCATGTGCAGGTGGTTGGAGGGATATAACAAGTCATATTATACATGATTATGCGTGACTATGATTGATTGGTATGCATGACCTGCCCCACTTGATATTGCATACCCCCATCCCTAATTAATATGATTATGATACCTTGATGATGATATGCTTAATTGGATGCACTAGAAACATGTTTATAATCGTTAACTGGACTAATTACTAATAAGGTTAAAATGACAAAAAGTGAACCAAAGATGTCTGAAGGCTAAATCCTAATATTCGAATGATTTAAGGTGTTTAACCTTTTTTCCCAAATTGTATCCAATTTTAGAACCCAATGTCTGATAGGGTGAAGATGAATTGAGCTTTTTAAATGACTTAGGTAGGTTTAGATTGTGCCCTTGCCCCTATTCTAATCTTGACCAAAGTTGGGCGACGACTCCACACTTCATTAGGGATGGTAGTAATGTATTGTCCCACCTTTGGTCCCCTATTAATCGCCAAAATTAAAAAAGGGTTCAATCTTATGTGAGTCTTAAAGGATCCCTCGTTGATCTAAGCATAAACCATGATTTGGGGTGATACTAATGAATGACCCCCCTCTTCTCGAACCCTCATTGATCAATAAAAAGATAAAATTGCAAGCAAGATTTCACTTGTTCAAGTATAACCTCAATCCATGATTTTGGGCACTCACAATATAAATTAAGACTCATTATAAAGGGATATACTCAGACATATGGAGTAAATTATGAAGAAACTTTCTCACATGTAGCAAAATTAAATATAGTGAGAATATTAATCTCTCTTATTACAAACTTGGACTAGCCATCTCTTATTACAAACTTGGACTAGCCGTTATCCTAATTTGACGTGAAAAAAATGCTTTTCTCTATAGCAATCTTGAGGAAGAGGTGTGAATGGACATTCTATCTAGTTTTATTTCTTCAACACAAGAAAGGTAGATTGCAAGTTACAAAGGGATTATATGGATTGAAACAATCCCCTAGAGCATGGTTTGGACCATTTAGTCTTGCTGTAAGAAAGCATGGTTTCAAGCAAAGCAATTTAGATCATACTCTCTTCTTGAAGCACCAACAAGGGAAGGTAACAACTTTAATAATCTATGTAGATGATATGATAATTACAGGGAATGTTAAGGAAGAAAACTCTAAATTACAAAAGCATATAACAACTGAATTTGAGATAAAAAAATCTTAGAGTGTTGAAGTATTTTTTGGGGATTAAAATAGCTTAATCAAAATGAGTTATATTTCTATCATAAAGGAAGTATGAGCTTAACTTACTATTTGAAACACAAATGCTTGAGTATAGACCTGCTGATACTCTCGTTGTTTAAAACCACGATCTGCGAGAGTTTCCTAACCATACCTTTACCAATAAAGGAAGATATTAATGCCTTATGGGAAAGCTAATTTACTTATTTGACACATGACCTGATATTGCTTATGTGGTGAGCTTAGTGAGTAAATTCATGCATTATTCTAGCAAAGACCATATAAATGTTGTGGTTGGTATTTTATGGTACTTGGAGTCTTATCCAGAAAGAGGACTAATGTTTATGAAAAACCAATAGTTACACATTAATGGTTATACAGATGTAGATTGGGCATGGAACATTACTAAAAGAAAATTTATAATGGTTTACTTCACTTTTGTAGGAGGCAATCTAGTCACTTAGAGGAGTAAAAAACAAAAGGTAGTTGCTTTATCTACTGTTGAAGCCAAGTTTAGAGGCATGGCTAAAGGAGTGTGTGGGCTACTTTGGTTAAAAAGATTACTAGAGGAAATAGGATGTTCATCTCAAGATACAATGAACTTGTTTTCTAATAATAAGGCAAGATAACAATTACGTACAACCCAGTTCAACATTAGCGCACCAAACATGTTGAAGAAGATTGGCATTTCATCAAATAAAAGCTAAAAGATACGGTAATTGCAATTTTCTTTTGTAAAGGGGTAAACTACACTTGAGATTACTCAATTATAAGAGTAATTCTATTTTGATCCCTTAAAAAGTTTTATTATTGAAGTATTATAACCATTTGATTAATTCTACTACTATCATTTAGGTTAATCTCAAGCAAATCAGATAAATTTTGTGTTAACTCATCACTTGATAAAAAGATGAAATTGCCCTAATTCTTTATGTACTATTCCTATTTTGCCCTTATAATAATCTATTAGCTTTCACACTTTCATGCTCTTTTAATTTGCTAAAATTTCTTTCTTTTTTTCCTTCGCTTTTGCACTATCCTAACACAAGTTTTAACCAAACAAATTCTACTAATAACAATGATGATGATGACAACGACGACAACAACCACCTCCATATTCTACTAGGCCTATCTCTCATCATTGATTTTTGCTCATCATTGTTCTATCAATCAAGAAAGAGAAAGAAAGAAATAATGGTTCCTGTAAAACATGTTTTCCTTCTCTTTCCCACCATCCAAACAAAAAGAAATCACCTTTTAATCATATTTAATTATAAAATTTTCACTTATTTTGATTTTATAATTGATTTTTGGTTTATCCCCTTTCTTGTTGTCGCTCAAGCCCTGAACCACTAGATCCCCAAAATGACACCCCGCTTCAAGAAAAACTGCAGGAGGTGAAAAGTAAGGCATTAAAGGATGTAGGTGGAGTTGTCATGCTTACCACAGGAAATCATTTCTTGCGCTGGCATTTGCATGCAACACAAGCTTGGTGGTGCGGTTGCCAATTCTTGGGATGTTGCTCATATTTTGTTGATGTTGTTATGGGGTATTGTTTTCTTTTGAAATTGTTGAAGATGGAATTTATGTTGTTGTTGGCATCGTTTTCTTTTGAAATTGTTACAGGAGGAATTTCTATAGTAATGTTGCTCATTTTTGTTGATGAATTTGTCTTTTTTTTTTTTTTTAATGATAATATTAGGTTTTGTTTTGCTTAAAAAGAATTGATTTTTGGTTTTAATTTTAAAATTGATTTTTAGTTTTATTTTGTAAGTTTTATAATTTTAAAAATATTAAAATGAATTTACTAATTTATATGAGGGTAGAATAGGAATGAGATATGAGGAATAAGGGTAATTTCATATTTTTAGCAACTAAGTGATATCAACAACATCATAATTTTTCTAATTTACCTAAGATTAGCCCAAATGACTGTAATAGAATTAATCAAATAGTTATAATACTTTAATAATCAAATTTTTTTTAGGGATCAAAATAAAATTACCCCTATAATTAAGTGATACCAGGTGCAATTTACCATTTGTGAAGTCAAAAGACCAGCTAGCAGATATTCTTATAAAGATTCTCTCTAACAAAAAACTTCATTCTCTCTAATAAAATATTTCACAACTCACTTGACAAGTTGGGTATTAATGATATCTTGCACCAACTTGAGATGAAGTATTGGTGTGAGATGTTAAGCAACAATTATAGGAATCACAAAATATTCAGTTACCAAGTTAGTTTTATTTGAATTGAAATCATCCAAGATTGTAGCCTAGATTAGTGTGATTAATTTATTCCAAATTAATTCATGTACAAATTATATATAGTCCTTCTTTACAGTCTTTAATAAATCAATGTGAATACCATTTTTCCTCTTTACAACAATAAATATATAATAAACACCAAACCTTTCACATACACCATTTTTCTTTACTTTACCCTTCATGTCCAAAACCACCATTCCCCCTTTCTCACTTGATTTCATTCTTAAAAATACTAAAGTACTTCTTAATAACATTTACCTTTCCTTTGAAACCTTGAAAGTGAAGACAAGATGTAAGAGGTTGGAGAAAATAAACACACTTTCCTTTAGGTTGATCTTTTGCCTTAGAAACCATAATCATTTCCTTAATTCAAAGAGATTCTAAACTCAAGGTGGCCAACTGGTGGGCTAAACTAAGATCTAGACATTCTTTCTTCCTTTTCCTGTTCCCTTTTTAAGAGTTATGATTTTTATATTTTGGATATGTGATCTTTGACAAGCATTTGAGTAGATGCAACAATTATATGGATATATCATTCTAGATATCCACATATGACTATATCATCTATGTATATCACAAGTAGATATGTGCAAATGACTCCTAGTGCCAATGTTTAAATTGTTTCTAAAATACCTACGCTCTGTTTTCCTAATATCTATAATATATTTTGTATTGATCATCATGTATATGCTTTATAACATGTTTATGTTTTTTTTTTTTTTTTGAGTTACAACTGAAGGAGGGAAAGACTTGAACTCAAGACCTAACTCAAGTTGAGATATGCACCTACCACTAGGCGAAGCTTGTAGGTGCTATAACATGTTTATGTCATTTATTGTGTTTTTGACTTAGCTAATTTTCCTTTCTTAAAAATGTGGTTCATAACGTTTATTTTCTTTAAAGATCTTGAACTTTCCGATATTAAATACGTTATATTTGTTTGTTCATCAACACACATTTCACCCTTATGCATAGTTTTGGAAGTATGTTTTGTTTGTTCTGTTGTATGTCTGACAATAATAGATACCTTATTATTATTATTTTTATAGATATGTTATTTTTTTTTCTCTATCTTAATTTATGTTATTTATTTGGACCAAGATCTTCATAGATTTATCCACCATCTGAATAGATGAAACCTTGATTCGCACAAAATTAACAATCTCTCTATGCAAATGACCTTCCATGATTTGGCCATTTCAATTTTTATATTTTGGGATTTTGTGCTTCTGTATGAATGTAGAGGTCTATGCATATCACTTGACGATCTACACGGAAGGTGAAATCACATGCGCAAATATATATTACTATAATCTCTGTTTCTTCTTTAATTTATTTTTCGTTATATTTTGGTTGCCTCATTACTTGATTACATTTGTCTTTGTGTTGACAGGGTGATTTTCCCTATAATTGATTAATGGGACAGTGTAGGTGCCGTCAAGTGTGACACCTACAGTACTCTAGTGCTCAAAGTCATTTGGATGGAATAATTACTTTTCAAATTGATTTTTTTTACACTGGAATGGTGTTTCAGTGATTCAATATTTTTTTTTCTTTTCTCTTTAAATAAGAAATATAATTTTTAAAATATTTTTTAAAATTCTATATAAAAATGAACAAAATATTTAGATGACTTAGATGCTAGAGTTTTTCTTTTTTTTTTTCTTCAAATTAAAAACATAATTATTTAAATATTTTTTCCTTCAAATTCTATACAGAAAACAAATAAAAATATTTAAGTGTCTTGAATGCTACAATTTTTTTCTTTTCTTTTTTTTCTTCAAATAATTTGGATGCTACAGAATAAGAAATAAAATTTATTCAAGCATATACAAACTTTGAACAAATTTATATGTAAAATGAAAACACTCTGTCTATATAGAATTTAAAGAATTTTTTTAAACTATGTACAAAAAATGAAAAAATTATGTATTCAAATAATAAGTCAAATACGGTCTAATATGGTTACTGTTACCATTAATGTTATGTTTAGCTTATTAAATTTTTTTGAACATATAAAAAGTGAACGAAAAAATATAAAATTTGATTGAAATAGATACAAAAATTGTATACAAAGTGAATAAATTCTGTATTTTGTGGACAAAGAAAAATAATATACGTGGGTGCGACAATGTAGCTGTCACACCTAGCACTGTCGCACTTGATGACACCTATCAATTTCCTTGATTAATTAGCATTATCAACCTTATTTGATAAAATATGCTTCATTTCTCCAATATATATATATATATATATATATAAAATTAAATCAATAATTTTTTTTATAATTGTGATTTTCAGTTCAAATTATTTTAAATCTAAAATTAATCAGTCAATTTTAGGCTTATATCATAATAATAAAATTTGTTTTGCAAAATTCAAATGCATCACTTCTTTTTCCTTTGGGAAATCTGTAAAAGATAAATATGCAGATTAATTAATGGAGTTTTAGAACATGCTTAGTATGAAAATTGTAAAAATTTGATTTTGTATATCAAACTATCTAAAATATTTTTATTTATTCTCAAAATAATTCAAGTAAAATTAATCTAATTTAATAAATATTAATAAAATCTTTAATATTAACTTTTTACTCTCAAAATTCATATTAACAATAAAATCTATAATCAGTTATTGGTAGTACAATGCCAAACCCACCTTAGTGTAAAAATGTCTTATGAAGTGATCAACTGAATAATAATGGAGTGTTAAAAAACTTGTTTTCAAAGTACCAATAATGGATAAAAATAAAGAAGAAAAAAAGGAGGGCAGTATTGCAGTGAACTTTAGAGATTCAAATATTAGTGTTGAGTACCAAATTCATTCTGCAGAGTGCCTACATCTTCTCCCTCCGCCCTTAGATTGAATAATAAAAGTTCCAATTAATTAATTTGGATTAAGACTTTGAAATTAATTGAGAGAAAATAACTTCAACAAAAATTAAGATAAAAGAGGACCGCTACTGCGCAACTGCACGCTACACACCCACCTGATGAGGAACTAAATGGTGTTTTGGCACCATCTCCCACAACACAGAAATTAACAAGGTTCTTATATGTTCTTTCATTACACGACTCCCAAAACACTAACTTCTCTCCATTTCTTCACTAACTACATTAGCAACTACATCTGTTTAGCGTAGCTAGCTAGCATGGATCGCTGCAACCTCATTTATGTTGCGCAAATGCTTCGCTATTAGCCAATGAAGTCTGAGATGAACTCGCATTTGAAGCATCCCTCATATATCCTCCCATGGCAGATGGAGCTCGGCCATAAAATCCATGATGATGATGGCCCATGTGAAATACCGGTGCATAGGCAGCAGCTGTTGCAACCCCAATTGTACCAAATTCAACATTCCTCTTCACTAACGGCTCACCTCTTATTGAGCTTCGCTCACCCTCAAGCTCACGATAGCGATGAAGATACACCGTCAGGGGTTCGATGTAGTCATCAAACCCTAGCTTGCTCATTGCATAAAGCACATCCTCAGCAGTAATGGTCTTGCGCTGCTCGCGTTGGCAGCGTTCGTTGGATTCGCTAGTAATGAAGCTGATGAACTCAGAAACACATTCTTGAATTGTTTCTTTGGCATCATCAGAGATTTTGGCATGTGGAGGGAGTATCTTGCGCATGATCCTGATAACATTGGCGATTGGCATGAACCTGTCCTGCTCCCTCACAGTGCATTCGTTGTCATCAGTAGTAGAGTGAGTGTTAACGTTGTGGTTGTTGTTGCCATGATTGATCTCATCAAGTCTCACATTCATTTCAGATAATTTCAACCCTGCAAGAAAGTATCAACTTATCTACGAATTACAGGGTTCGAAAAAACGAAGATATTGTCATCAAGTGTCTCCTTCTGGATGATTGTGCGTGGGAAATCCTAATCTTAAGACAAGCAAATACAACAGCCTTATCATTCAAGGTTTTGTCCTTTCCATGATTGCACATTAAAAATCATAGAAATGTTAAAATTCTTTTATCTGGTGCGGCTGATCATGATCTCTATATCAATAGTTAATTAGTGGTATATTAGTTGACTCTTGTATGGGGCTCATCTTTAGCCAGATTTAGGATTTAGGCTTCTTTCTTGAAGAAAAGAAAATTTCATTTTAATTACCAAAAAAAAAAAAATCTAGCTAAAAGCCTTTTAAAAATCTAACTTTTTAAATACTTGAACATGATATTAAATCCTTTGTGACCATGAAATATTATTAAATCCTTCATTTTTTTTTTTTCAGTTAGCTAATGTTTACCAAAGATGTATTAAAGTAGCATCTCATGTGCTATAAAATTATTAAACATTTGAAATCTTTTCAAGTTTTACAGTTATTAGTCTTAACTAGATGTTAAAATTTGCTATTATATAGAGTATATACACATTGCTAAATAAAAAATTTTCCTTAATTAATAGGACACTATTTCTAGAAAATAAATTAATAAATACAAGACAAACGGCACATGTCATCTCTCACGAATAAAACTAATTAATCGTAAACATGTAGATTTCAATACATTTTATTTAGACCAATGTCTTTTAAAACTATATCAAAGATCAAACCAATCAGCTCAACCAGTCTAATTTAATAGGATATTTTTTATTTTTTAAAAATATATAAATAATACTTAAAAATTTTTTAAAAATTAAACTTATATAATATGATAAAGTAATCAAAATTATTTTTAAAATTTAAAATTTGAATAAAATAATATAATTTTTAAAATTTTCACAAATTTAAGATTAAATTAGTTAGATTTAGTTTCCAAATTCAGTGTTCTTTCTATTTTTACCTTTTTTTTAGTTTTGACTATTTTTTAACTGACCGATTTTTAGCTTACTTTTAGATTAAATTAGTTTGATTTAATTTTTGATTTAAATGTTCTTTCTATTTTTACCTTTTTTTTTTTTAGTTTTGACCATTTTTTAGTTGATCAATTTTTAATACTAAATCTAATTAAATCATTATCAATTCGATCAATCAGTCTGATTCAATTATAAAAACACTGATTTAGACAATTTTTTTATATGCATCATGTCAAGACAGCAATCAACGTTAACTAATGCACCCTTGGATACGAGAATATCCTTATTGTTTTTTTTTTTTTTTAGAAAAAAACAATCAATATGATCAGCTAGAAGCTAAGCTGAATATGTATATGGCTAAAAAAGTACTAAAATTAAACTGATTTAACCCTTGTTGTCGGTATATATGAGAGACGTGAGGAAGTAGGCCTACGTTTACGAATTTTTGCAAGATAAGACTTCTCCACTATCAAATTAATCCACGTTTACAAATTCTTTGCCATAAATCTCTGAATCCTCCAAATCTCGAAAATGTTCAAACAAACACATATGAATGTACTTTCTCTATTTTAAATTAGATATTATTTTTTTAAAAATTTTTATTTAAAAAAAATTGTTAATTTATAGTTCATAATATTTTATAATTATTTATAAATATTAATTAATTTTTTAATTTTATCATTTTTTTATAATAATTATTTTTAAAATATATAATAATTTATATAAATACCTAATTAAAAATAATATAATTTTTTATTTATATAATAATATTTATTAAATATAATTTTTAATACATATGCAAAAATTTTAAAGATCTATTAGGAAAAAATGTTATATGCGCCGAGACTGATCTAAACGTCAAAGGGACAAAGGTAAACAGAAAAAGCTAAGGTTTTTTGAAGCGAGAAAATGCATGGACGCCACTTGTTTTCAGTGGGGTCAGATGTTGCATGGACTATTTATGCCACTTGTACAAAAGCTATGTGTTTGCCATTTCATCCAGCTATTTTCTACTTACCGTATCATACTGGAGTGTTAAATCTTGACGACCACCAAGGTTAACAATGCATTATTATTGTTGTTATTATTATAACATGTTCATCAAAAGAAATCAGAAAAACAAAATTATACGTATTGTTACTGTCTTTTATCAAACTTCTGATAAGTTTTTAACGTGTGAATGTAAGTGTTTGAGTTAGCAATGAGATCTATGTGAATGAAAAATCAGTGAACTGTGACATACTTAGTTCATATAACATATGAAAATAACACAATTTAATCAAGAGAAATTATAAAGAAATGTACATATGCATACTTCAAAGCAGAAAAATATCGCCAAAAGAAAAATGAAAGATATATCACAGCATTCGTGAATAATATATAACTAGCTATCTATGCTTAGAGAGAGAGGGGACTGAGACTGAAGATTTGTTTGCATGCAAGAGGAGAAGAAAATTCTCAGGTTTGCACGGTCAATCTTACAGTCTAGAACAACAAAAGTTCCATGAAAAAGAAATGTCTGAGAGCCTACTTACAGACCCATGATTCAAAAGAAATGAACATATAAGAGACAAATAATAGTTGCATTTGTATATAGATATTCTCATTTTATAATGCACAGTTTACCAGAGCTGCTTGTTGAGAGCTTGCGGTATCCATGGAAGCCAGCTCCACGTTCCATTTCTCTGTCTCTGTCTTTCTCCGGAGGAAAACTATGGATCTCTTCCTCTTGTTGTTGTTTCACAAGTCAATGAAACGGATCAATCAAATTGGTTATATATGTTGGAAATGACACATTTCTAGTTTTATTAAAAAAGTGGCACCACGTGGCAGAGAGCGACGTCCACGAGGATATGCATTATACAAGAGGAGAGTGCCTTTAGTGTAATCACTACAGTCAGCAGCTCGTCCGTTTCATACTATCAAATCGTTGTGCCCGGGACCGATAGGCAGTGTTTAACTCCCTACATCTTATGATAGGAAAATGCTGAGTGATGTGAGAGCGTCGCGTTTAAGGCTGCATTTGATTTTCTTTTTATAAATTTTATATTAAATTTGATCCAAGGTGTTTTACTTTTTGTATTTTAGTAATATCAAAATTTGTATTTATGTCATTCACTTTTTATGATGGTGCAATAAAATGCTCTGAAAATTGTGTTTAGTTGTTTAAATATTATTACTAGATTACAAGTACATGAAATGAATATAAGATTTAATATGATAAAAATGTAGAAAATAAATAATATTCGATCAATTTCTGTATAAAAATTAAAAAAACTGACTCGATGTGGTCTGAGGAGCTATACTATTATTCATTGCCATAATCGTATTATTTAATATCATTTAATATTATGTTTCATTATTTTTATAATATTTATCATAGAAGTTATATATAACAGGATACCATCGAAGAATCATGTTATTTGTTGATCGTGTTTGAAATTTTGAAATTTTGTATATAACGATTAAAAATATGTTAAATAGATAGAAATATATAAAGATGACATAAAGTGAATAAATAAATATTAATAATATGAATATGTAAATTAATGTTAAATTTCATATATAATAAATATCAATGTTTGAATATTGAAAATTGCAATGATATATAGCTCTAAAATATAATTAAATAAATATGAAAGTTAATTTAAAAAAATATGTAAAATAAATGATAAATATAACATTATGTGTTTATTCTAAAAAATTTTTTGAAAACAGAGCCAAATATGACATACGTCATTAGAGTATATCAACCAATTTTGTCCAATTAGTCTTTCTAACATATCTTAAAAAAATTATAACAAACATTGTAGTTAAACATATTAAGCTCTTCTTTTTCCCAAGATTATAACTAATAATTAGTGCAATTTTGTGTCTGACAAATAAATAATTCTTTACTCTATACAAAGTAGGAGGATTATAAAAGATGAGATGATCATTCAAATTGACTTAGAAAAAGTCTATGATAAGTTAAAATGGGAGTTCATTAGGGGTACTTAGTAGGAATTGAATTTTTTTTCCTATTAGATTTCAATAATACTATGAATTATGTTGTATTGAGATCCATTGGCATCATTTGAAATGGTGATCAATCTAAATAATTTTCCCATTAAGACATGTGAGATAAGATGATCCATTATCTTTTATTTTTTTCATTCTTTGTATAAAATTTTGAGCTCATAAAATTATAGAGTTAGTCAATGCTAGTATTTTTTTGAAGTTTATTCTTATAAAAGGTACCTTAGTTTCTCCTGGATCTTCTTTATAAATGATCCTCTTTTAAGTATGGAAGCATCTTTTGATTAAATCCACATTATATAGCAATTTGTAAGTACTAAATATTGAGGCCTTTAGAATGTAAGCCCTTGATGAAAATACCTTGGAACTTTCTTTTGAGATGGAAAAGACCAAGACTAGAAAGGATGAGAAGGTTTAAAAACCTAAATAGAAGCCAATTAACCCTATTTTAAAAGGCAAGGCCTAAGCCCAAAGTCCATATTTCAAGACATAAACTTGATGCACAGCCTGAAGACTATGCTTTTGTAGACATAATGTGGAAGAACATCAATATTATAGGCATCTTGCTCTAATAACTTCAAAACCTAGAAAAAGACCTACTTACTCTTAGGCTTTAATAGGATTTACCACACCTAATCTCTATAAAATCCACACTCTCCTAATTATGACTAATAAAAATTTGATCGTAAGAAGACAATCAAGATGAGAGAGCAACTAAGGGGGTTTAACTTCACTTGCTAAATTATTATAGTTTTTATAATCTTTCATCTAATTAGTTTATTCATATTGTTGGCCCTTGTGCACTAAAAAAGAGGGTTGAATTAGTGACAAATTTAAATTTTAAAGTGAGTAAGTGATTTAAAACAAGAAAGGAGGGAAGAAAGAAAATGAAGACATAAGTAATTTATAGTGGTTCAAATATTAACCAACCATACATCCACTCTTTAATTATCCAATTGGTTATTTCACTATCACTCAACTTACACTAAGAGTTTTATAAGCTCATTCCCCAACTTAGTGTTTAGACCTACACCTAACCCAAGTATAACTTCTGTTTAAGGCTAACACATAAACTTACAAGCAATTTTCCCAACTAAGATAAGCTTTAACCCTTAATTTCAAGTGTTTAGGCTCACACTAAACTTTTGCAAGTGCAATCAAAGCAATCCCAAGAACCAAAGTGCAAGAATTTAAAGAAGGAGGCTTTGAGAACTTAATTTACAAGAGTTTAAGTATGGTTATTCTCTTATATTGAAGGCTATTTGGTGGATTATTTATAAATTTTAATCATCAAATAGTTGTTATTAAGAAACTAGCACTAACTCTCTAAAGACATGGTAAAAAATCTTGCATTTAATGTTTGTTAAATGAATTTCATGGTTGGGACACCTTAATTGTTATCGCTAGTAGTGCTTAGATCACCATTTCATAATTACGATCTTCATGTGTCAAATGGTTAGTGACTTATGGCATTCTTTAATTGGTTCCTTGGACTAGTCGTTACAATGCTCAAAATTTTTTTTTTTTTTTTTTTTTATCATGGATCGCAGTTGCAATATAAAGTCTCAATCACAATTTACTAATCGGGTTGGATTAGTGGTTTGCGACTTGGATCATGTACTAGCCTACCCAAATGTGTCAACTTAAGTTATAAAGTTGTTGATGCACCTTGTCATTCGTAGTCACAATTTTCAAATTGCTAGTGTATTCATTCCATGCTTCAAATGATTTCTTAGCTAGTTATTAGAGATCTTTCTTTGAGGTTCGAATGTCGGGGTCACAACATGTTAATCTTGATTGTGACTCAAGTTTGACACCAAGGATCTTGATCGCAATTTAGAATGCATATTATCCTGTCTCTTTTGGTTCCATTAAAATGTTGATAGTGGTCACAACTTGTAAATCTCGAATGCAACTTGGCTTTTGTAGTCATGATTCTTTAATCTTGCGTATGACTTTCAAGATAGTTTTTGCCTTTTGGAGTTTTTGCTTTTTTTTTTAGTCTTTCTAACTTATTTTGCTAGATTAACAATGAATTTTCTATCACTAATTCAATTGATTCCATCACTAAAAGCCCTTAGCGATGGACTAAGATCCATTGTAATGCAGGTCGTCGCTAAAGGCTAGCAATAAAATCTTTTATCTGTCACTAAGCCTAGTGACTGCTTAGCAATGGAATGTTCCATTCCGAACAATCTATTGCTAATCAATTGCTAGACATAGTGATAAATTCATAACGACTAATTTGTCGCTTATTTGTGACGAACTAGCGATGGATCTTTTATGATTAAAAAATCTATCATTAATCCATTATAAATTAGGAAAATTTTAGCAGCTACTTCATTGTTAATTTGTCACTATTTCATTGCGATTTTGTAGCAAATCTATCACAATAATTTTTAATCATTTTTCTATTTAAAATTTTATATTATTAAATTATTTTATATTATTAAAAATTAATATAAAAGGAATATAATATAAAATATATTGAATTTATTAAAAATTAAATAAAATTATAATATGTTTACAGTAACAATGTACATATAAGATATATAAATTTGAAAAAAACCTAATCATCTAGGTCATCATGTGCCACCACATAATCATCAACCTCTGCAGACGAAGGTGTTGTTGGAGGTACTGGTATAAAAGCCATCGTCCTTTAAAGAGGAAGGTGCTATTGAAGGTACTGGCATAAGAGTCTTCTGACTATACATGGCAATTAGCATAGAAGTCAGAGTCTATTTCATGGTTTGCTTCATTTGATCCCTCATGGCAACAAATTGCATATCAAACTCATGATAAAGATCCTCTTGGACTTGCCTCCTAATACGCTTTTCCAAGTCTAGATAAAGAGTTATTTGTGATGTGGTTGAGTAAGAGTTAGCGCAAGAATATGGATAACTTAATGTCTTCTTGGAGGCAAGTTCGTACACTCTACTCTTCTTGTATCCTCCAACAGTATTCAGGTATAACTAATTGATGTTGATGGCTTGAGATTTCAAAGAATCCTTCGATAGTTGGGAAGTAACTACAAAAATATCTCTCTTAATTATATCATAATAAATATGAATAACCATTATGAAATGCTATTGAATTTATAATTGCATTTTATTAAAAATGAGAAATAGTGCACTGATTTTTACTTAACTTACATTAGTGTCCTATGGTGTCTTATTTTTTGTCTTCTTAAAATCTCAAAACCTATGGCTAAGCATTTTAATGCTTTCTCCTAATAAAATTTTACTACTTTAGTCTTAACATTTTATTAAATACCAAAAAACATAAGTAAATAAACTAACCAAATTCAAGGCATGCTCAATGAATGATATAGATCTAGTTGTGTAGCGAAAAGGACCAGTGCCAACTCAAGCAATATCTATGAGTCTATTCCTGAAAGTTATAACAGATCAAGCTCGAAATTTGAGCATAAACCATTACTGTTGCCACATATCCTATATACCTTGAGAGACACATTGTGGCCTTTTATTACTTTGCCTCCAATTAGATAAAATATCTAAATACTGCCTATCAACTGTATGCTCCCATGCAATCTTAAATATGGACTCCATAATGACATGCCAAAAAAAATACTTCTACAATAGAAAGAATAAAATATTAACATATGAATACAAATTGTATTAATTAAAAAATTATAAATTTCTTCCCAATAGAAATCTTTGATGTCCTCTCACACTTTAAATATAACTTTCAAGGGTTTAAATGCTACTTAAAATCAATCCGATCCTACTAGTAATTGATGCTCTAGGAGAAAACTATATAAAAATAAAGTTGCATATTATATAACTAAATAAGGTTATTCTTATAAACATATATATAGGATGAGATGATTAGCACAACATACCTCATACCAATGACTTAGAGCTTAGGTCGATAAGAAGATAAGGGATTACCTATTGATGTAGTAGAAGTATCACAGTCAAGTGATGGTGTATATATCAGAGGGGTGAAACAAGCAAAAAAGGTGAAGGTGATGCTACATATGATAGAGCCTAAGGTGATGGAGTGGGTTGATCAGACAATGGTAAATAATGTGACAAAGAAGAAGGCCTATCTTATCAGCCTTGTCCAGTACCTTGCCCTTATGAACTCCTATGATATTGATCATTATCTTGCATCCTATTAAATATGTATTTAAGTATTCTTAGACATTTAAAAACATATATGCATTTTAATATGAAAAACTACCTCTAATCACTATCGATGTTATGTAAATTAACATCATCATCCTTATTATCATCATCATCTTCATCTAACTTTTCATTTTCTAACTCAATGTCCTCATTTTCACTCTCGTTAATGTCAAGAAATGAACCAATTGGATCATTAAATGCAATTGTTTGAACTTCCTTCTAACGGTCGATTTCATGAATATCTATTTCATCATTTTAGAAAGGTTCAATGTTCATAGTAAGAACTTCCACTATAGATCTAGCTTTAATTGTACAAATAGTCCACTAATCATTTTTATCCCATTTTAAGCTAGGATATATGACATAATAGACTTGTGTCACTTGCGAAGCAAGAACAAATGGTTCATACTTATTAAATTTACTTTTATAGTTCATGTTGATAAGTTTCTATTACTTGTAAACTATCATACCGATATTTGGTTTAGGATCAAACCACTTACAATTGAATAAAATAGTTCTTTTATAAGTAATGCAAGATACTCTAACTCCAAAACTTTAGCTAATTAACTATAGTAGTCACTCTCATTAACACTATAATTTGTGCCTTATATGCATATCCCATTATTATTAGTTGTTCTATTAGAACCATGTGTTGTTGAGTGAAGTTTATATCCATGGATATAATATCCATTATACGGCTTTACATTGTATAATGGACCTTTTTCCAAATCCTTGATGAAAATGTTGTTAATATTATTTGAGTGATTATGTGCATATAAAATATATTAATTGTCAATATTGAACATTAAATTGTCTTAAAACATATTTGAAAATATAAGTTTATCATGTATTTTATTTACTTACATATTGATTAAACCAAACTACAAAATGATTCTCTATATATGCTTCAAGTTCATTGTCAGCAATGGTTGGGTAAATTTTTTGTAACCCAAAATATAAATTCCTCATAACATATGAAGAAAACAACACACATAAGTATATACAATAACAATTCCATAATATCATTGTTAAATAGATCGAGAAATGAATACTTACTCAATAAAAGGTGCAACTTCCTCACAATTTAATAGAATATACGTGACAACATGATATTGTTTGTTTATCAACATTCTTGTTTTAAACTCCCCCTAATGGGTGACTTGTCAGTTTGAATATAAATAACATCCCATCATATTCTTCATAATCCCTTTATATTCGTCATTATTTTGAGGGATTTTTCAATGATGTGCATTGATTTGGGGCTCAAAATAGTGCACACAAATGTTGAAGCTTCTTTGATCAAATATGTGGTATCTATCAAACCTTCCACCTGAAATTTATTGCACATATTATTTTTTTAACTTTTGAAGGTACCTAAATGAAAAAATATTTGATAACTTCAATTTATATATGTTACTCAATATAATATCTATATGTATATTTAGATCAGTCTAGCCCAATCAACAACCTCCTCAATGGTAGGAAGTCATAAAGGATCAATTAGCTTATCTCACAATCCTTACTCAAATATGCATGCATTTTTCTACTAATTAGGAATTAAATACTTACCAAAACAAGCCAATTTAGTAAACTTCACCTCATATTCAATAATATCATGCCTTTTTATTTATGTGCCTCAAACTCTCTAGCTTTTGCATCTCAAATACTCTCATGTAAGAATTGCTCTAAAAAGAGAGTGTGAAACTCAAGCCAAAGAAGAGATAAGAATTGCTCTAAAAAGAGAGTGTGAAACTCAAGCCAAATAAGAGATCCCTTAGGTCTACTATTCTTCTTAGATAAATACTAATCATAAGCAACCCTTCAAGTTAATGTCCTACTAAAAAGGTCTTCACCAAAAAATACCAATCCATATTATCTAGAAATACCAATCATAACATCAATCTATATTATCTAGAAATACCAATCATAACATCAATCCATATTATCTAGGATCTAGAGAAGGGTCCTCACCAAAAAGCTTTATAAAGTCACCAGTAACACTATACTGAATTATATTACATGTTGCAGTAGGTACAACTACAACCTGTTGCTAATTATTTGTGATCAACCTAGGAATTGCCTCAATAGCATGATTAACTTCCTACAATCCTACAACCAAGTCTGCTATAGTAATTATGGTGTAACCAAATGCTTGAGTAGGAGCAGGCTGAAAGGAGACTCCAATCGATTGAAATCATGCAGCTAGCTGAACTAGTTTTTCAACCACCGTCAGACACTCTATGGTGACAATCACTTTTCCCTTACCCCTAGTCATGGCCTTCTTTTTAGGAGGCATAATTTCTATATATATATATAACAAAATCTAAAGAAGTGAGTAAAATAGATAACAATGAGAACAAAATAGAATAGACAAGTATAAATATGTAAAAGCAATAAATAACAAAGCATAATAATAACATCCTATGCTCTAAAAGTTTACAAGACCTTAACCTAAAGGTTTGATAACAACTTTGTCATGACTTAATTCATAAGCATGACTGGCATATGAATTAATATTATATTAATTTATACAAGTCTAGACAGAAAATATAATGCTAGAGAATGCTAAAAAAAAAATCAATACTTATTAACCTAACAAGATAATATTTAAATATCTAATAGTAACAAATTAGAAATATTAGCAAAATCTCAAAGGTGAACTACAAAATCTCTACAAAATGAAATCAAATAAGATCACCTAAAATAATTACAATAATAGTTAGCCTAAGAGAAATGGAGTTCAAACATACCCAACAAATGTCAAAAAAATAGATAAAAATGGATCCTTATATGAAAGCAGTATGCAACTTGGATCAACTATGGATATCTAATGATATGAAAAAATAAAACATATGTGGATTGAGCTCATGCTCAATGAATGATAATTATAGCACATAAAATAGTTTATATTTCTAAATATGTTAATGCTACAAATAATTAAAATCTAATTTAAGCATTCAAACCAATACAAGATTTCAAATTCAACATTAATTCATTTACACCAATTAAACTTTTCAAACTAAAATTTTAACTTTTCAATAAATTTTTTTAGTACAATATTCTGAGGTGAAAATAGTCGACATCACTAAGGGCTTGGATGACAAGTACACTATCAAACAATCATATATATATATATATATATATATATATATATATATATCATCTTCTCTACAAATATCAATGTATGACTCTAATGCAATACTCAATAAATTATAATGCATGACAATACAAAATGAAATCCTATTATCGTGATGGCCTACAAGGCGAGATCCAAATGATAGATAATCAATTACGAATAACTAAATACTAAATACTAATTTAAAAATCAAAACTCATTCAAATAAGTATCCAAATATAATTTAGCATGCAAACCACAAAATTCAAATTTCAATAGCATTAATATAAATAACAAAACTCAAAGAACGGTTAACAGTAATTCATAATTTAAAAACTTCTTGACCAGTATATATATTCAAAGTATTCAATTATAAATATCAAGCTACAAATTTAGAATAATAGATAAAATTCCAAACAATTAGAAAACATCTTCTCAAAAGCTCATGAGCTCTAAATACATAGAATATCTAATAAATTTTTTGAGCAATTCATAAATAATTATAAATAAAAAATAAAATTTATTTATTAAAGATTTTATTTTTAAAATGCATTATGCAAAAAAAATATTCAAAATGCTTACTGTCAAGTCTTATTTAATTAAATATTTTCATACTAATAAGTTTTAAAGAGGGATAAAATCGTATACCAGTAATTACCACTCACCTCGAACTCCATAATAAAAGCTAATTCAAGTAGTTTACAATTGAAGCTAAGTCCAAGCACAAGACAAACAAATTCAATTGACTCAGGAAGGATCAAAATTTTTTAAAGAAATAATAAGACTAAACAACGATTAATAAGAAGTTTGAAGTTTCCTAAACTATATAATATCAATATGTTAATCAATTAAGAGTATAAATGATACTGCCTCACAATATCTCATGGGATATGGAGCAAGACATAAACAAAAGACTAAAATTCTAAAATTTAAAGTTGTAGACAAATCAAAACTTAGTGTTTTAAGAAATCACTTTAATTTTAACACTTTTGTACAAGTTCAAAAACATGTCAATAATAATAATAATAATAATAATAATAATAATAATAATAATAATAATAATAATAATAATAATAATAATAATAATAATAATAATAATAATAGTAATAGTAATAGTAATAGTAATAGTAATAATAATAGTAATAGTAATAGTAATAGTAATAATAAGAAGAAGAAGCTCACTATTACAACATATTAGTTACATAGTGTTAAAATCTAACTTAGCAATAGTTTATTATTTTTAGTGTAAATCTAGTTTGTATTATCTAAAATATAGCTACTTATTTATCATAAAATATCATATGAAAGAGATACATAATTTCAATATTAAGTGTGCATATATGTATATAAAAATATATATTTGGCACTTGCCATTCTTGTTATATTATAATATACAAATAAGGAAAAATATGTAGAAAAAAGAGGAACCATTGCTTACACCTGTCACTTATATTTAAATACAAGTTCTAATGGCTTGTACTCAACAAGTTTTTAACTTAATATAATATAAAAGAATTAAATGTTATAAATATTGTTTAAAGAATACTCATTTATCTATACAAATAATGACTTTGCAACTCTTGTTAGGAACCTACATACTTGTTATAGTACTTTATTATTATTAATTCTTAATTTATCCCTTATACTATTATCTAATAATGGATCGTCCAATTAAAGTAGATTGAAGCTTGAACTAGCTACAAATATATAATAACCTGAAAAAATAGAGCTAATATGAATTGAGTTTATACTCTGTGAATGATAATTATAGCACACAACATAGTAAAAACAAACAAAAACTTAAATAATTTCATAATAATTTTTATTTCTAAACATTCTAATGCTACAAATAATTAAAAAATAATTTAAGCATTCAAACTAATAAAGATTTCAAAATAATACTAATTCATTTAAACCAATGAAGTGTTTCAAATTAAATCTTTTTAGTATAATATTCCAAAGTGATGATAGTCTACATTACTAAAAGTCTAGATGGTAAGCACGTTATTAGATAAGTAGATACAAATCACCTGCTTCATAGATATTAATACATGACTTTAATACAATACTTAATGAATTATAATACATGACAATAAATGATGTAATCCTATTGTCATGATCGTCCACAAGGTGAGACCTAGATAATAGATAATCAATTACAAATAACTGAATACTAAATATCTAGTTAAAAATCAAAACTCATTCAAATAGACATCAAAATATAATTTAGAATGCAAATCACAAAAATTTAGATCTTAATAGTAGTAATATAAATAACAGAACTTATAGATTAGATAACAACTATTCAAAATTTAAAAACTTCTAAACTAATATATTAAATCAAATACAACCAAAGCATTTAATTTATAAATATCAAACTACATATTTAGAATAATAGATAAATTTTCAAATAATTTAGAGTTTGTTCTCAAAAGCCTATGAGCTCTAAATACACAAAATATTTAATAAAATTTTTTCTAATAATTCATAAATAACTATAAGTAAGCAATACAATTTATTTATTATAGATTTTATTTTAAAATGCATTTTGCAAAAAGATATTCAAATGGTTTATTGCCAAATCTTATTTAATTAAATATTTTAATGATAAGAAGTTTTAAAGAGGGTTAAAATCTTATTCAATTAAATATTTTCATAATTAAATGTGATAACTGAAATTGAATATACATAGTAAGTGCACTAGTTATCAGGTAGTAAAAGATATCATTCCCATGAGAATTTAACAAAACAAGTATCAAAACTATAGTTAATCTTTGATTATTTGAACAATCAAATTTAAAAGAGTAATTAAATTATGAACATTTAAAGACTAAAAGCAAATCAATAAACAATTAAAATTAAAACAATCAAATTTAAAAAATTAAGACTATTGGTTCACCTAACCACTCCAGTGGATTTTAATTAATTGAATTCAACCAAGATATTTATTGTTTTCATAAGCTAATATTTTTTTCTAAAATTGCTTAATATTTTTTTTCGAAATATATTAATCTTACTTCTATCAAGTAACCCTTAAACCCCTATATAGAGTTCTTGAGATAGAAAGTGCATTAATCTTTATAAAAAAAACTTGTAAAATCAAATGAATCATGTGTGTGTGTTTGTGTGTGTGTGTGTGTGTGTGTGTGTGTGTGTGTGTGTGTATACCATTCAATTTATATCATGAATTATTTGATCAATTATGCAAAATCCTTTTCCAATTCATTCATATAAAATAAATCAATCAAGATGTGGTCAGTTTCTCAATAGTATTAAGTACAATGGTTCATGGATAAGATAAAAATAAAAATATCTTGATTAAATAAAATAAAAATCAATCCATTGTTGTAATAACGCTTTTTATAACTTTAGCTACAAGAAAATTAGCTCATGAATAAGAAAAGAAAAGTAGAAAGAAGAAGAAAAAGAGATAGAATCATGAGTACACAATTGAAGATTAAATAAAATAAAAGTCAATCCATTGTTGTAATATTTCTTCCTATAACTTTAGTTACAAGAAAATTAGCTCATGAGTAAGAAAGAAAAGTAGAAAGAAGAAGAGAAAGAGATAAAATCATGAGTTCACAATGGAAGAGAAGAATGTCTTCAATTAAGGTCAGTTGCACTCTTCCTTTGCTAATTCACATTTCTCCTCCATACGATACAAGGGAAAAGACTCCTATTTAAAACAAAAAAAATATCTCTGTAAAAAATTTCTCAAAGATCTCCCAAAAATCTCTCCTAAAAATTAAAGAAATTGGCTTCATAGTTTTAGAAAATATCAAAAGAATATCTAAATCTAGGGTAAATCTCCTAAGTCAAATCTCCAAAATAAGATAGGATCTTCTATGAAAATCAGGCTGAAAATTGACAACTTGCTATTCTAAATTTGTCAGCCTTAGATTGGAAAGCCACATCCATGCCTTATCATTGTAAATCTTCTACCACATATTGTACTTAACCTCTTTTTGTCCCAAAATTGAAGAATATTGGAATTGATGTCTAATATCTCATTTTCAACTCTAATGCACCTGAAATTTCATAATAAAAACTAATTCAAATAGTTTAGAATAAAAGCTAAGTCCAAACACAAGATAGATAAACTCAACTGACTTAAGAAAGATCAAAATTTTCTAAATAAATAATAAGACCAGACGATCAATAAATAAGAAGTTTAAAGTTCCTAAAACATATAATTTCAACATTCAAATCTATTAAGAGTATAAATAATACTGCATCATAATATCTTATAGGACATGAAACAAGATATAAACAGGAGACCAAAATTCTAAAATCTAAAGTTGTAGACAAATCAAAACTTAGTTTTTTAAGAAATCACTTTAATTTTAACATTTTTGTACAAGTTCAAAAACATATCAATGATGATGATGATGGCAACGATGATGATGATGATGATGGCAACGATGACGACGACAACGATGATGACGATGAAGATGATGATGAGGATGATGATGATGATGATGATGATGATGATGATGATGATGAT
>CATIWR010215755.1:0-12315 GCA_949677035.1 Omphalea diandra
TGGTTGAAAGTTAAACAGTTTTGCTTTTAGTCCCTTTTCTTCATTCCTTCATCACCTTCGTCCATTCTCTAATTTCTAGATGCTCTTTATACTTTTAGATGAGCTATCAAACACCATTATTTATGATGCTATAATAAGCACACAACATGAAATAATTGTCATATAACTATGCAAACACTGCATATATGTTCAAGCATCCCAAATGCAACGGTGCAATTGTCATTGTCGTGTTTTTACAATTCACATGTCTAAATGATTATTTGTCCTATGCACATGTTCATGTGAGATTTCATATCACTTATGCAATAAATATATTTATGTGATAATATGAATGAATGTGGATATGGATGTTACATAAGTACTAGTCCACTTGAATGGAACATGACCATAATTGCATGCCAAGCATGAAAACTCATTTTGACATATTCATATTGATGCATGTATAAAATTTTAGGATTCAATGCATTGAAGAAGCCTAAGAGAGAGGTTCAAACTTTCCATAAGGGTTGGTTGCATCAAAGGTGAGTAAAAACCATAAATGGATTCTAATGTGTATGTGTAATGATTTTAAGATATGACTGGGCTCTATTATGTGTATATGTGATTAAATTGTGACCTTTTACATTTGAATACATGTCAAGTGAGGATTTTATGATTTTAACGATTACTTGACACATCATTATGGATGAACACTTGCATATGGAAATAAAAGAATGTTATGACTGGTTTGTTAAATACTTCTAAATCATTTGGCAAAGGGACTAATATGTTTTATTATGGCACATGTTATTGATTAGATGAATCCAATGTTATATGTTGGTTGACAAAATCAAATGTCACTCGATACACATGAATTCCCAAGAGAAGTGTTTGCCTTACAAGATCATGACAAAATCAAATAATCTGCTGCATTTTCACTCGCTTAAGCTAATAGTTGTAATTATAATGTATCTTAATGATTGATTGTTAATTGTGCCATCAAAATTTTATTATTATTTCTATTCATTGAGTCACGACTCACCAAATTATAATTATTTTTTTCAGATAGTGAAGCACAAGGTTTGGGTACTTTAGAGTATAAAGTTTTGCATATAGACACATGGAGCATAGGTTTGCTGGCTAAATTTCCACTCTCTCTTTCTCTCTTGTGTCATGTACATTTACCTCATTTGGAATCAATTTATGGTTACCAACATGTAATGGGTTAATATATGTGTACATTAAAAGACCTATTTAGTTGTGTGTAAATGATGAGTTAACTTTTATGCATATGAATTTGGACATGAATGTCATGCTTAATAAATGAAAATGATTGTTACAATAATTAAACCCTTAGTAAAAAATAGCATCCATTACTAGCCCATATATTCTCTCTTAAAATTCCTATTTGACCATACTTTTTTTTGGAGATTTTAAGATTCTTCCGCTTTGTTCATATGGATATCATTAGACATTAGTTAAGTGGTCAACTATGATTTGTTACAACCTAAATAAGATTAGTAAAGGGCAAGATTAAAGATCAAACATTAAACGTAATCTTTCTTAAGAACTAGTTAGTTTTGATTATGTCATGAATTCAATAAGATTTTGCTTTCAGAACTAAACGTTAAAATTTTTGCCATGTCTTTTATGCATATAACATAAATTAAATATAAAATTTCCAACAAAGAAAGTTTCCCATAAAACATTATTATCTTTATCATCATAAATTAAACACTAAGAGACAACTATATGCACCATTTAGAATAAATATTATAAATCTAAGACTCTTAACTTGCTATGGCAATGATATTATGAGCAGTAGGCAGATTTCTATATTGACCCACTTTCCTTAATTTAGCATTTTTTTAAAAACTGTTATATAATTTCATATGTAATAATAAGAAGAAAGTTACACAAGTTAATAATCATTTGTAACATACTCATCAATAACATCTCATAACTAACCTATACTTTAGACATATAATCATTCTTAAGTAACCATATGGAAAAAAGTAATGAATAAAGGATTATGAAACTTAAATTTATCATTACAATTTCAAATATTCATTATATTATATATTTCCTGAATTCTCCTTAATTCCATAACAATTAGAACAACCTTATTCTTCATGGAAACCATGGACAATAATATGATTCCTATAAAGAAATAAACATCTAACATCTTGTAAAAATCAAGGGATCCCTAAAACCACAAGATGAGTTAAACTTTAAAGAAAATTGAGTGAACAATATAATATATCATAAGTATCATTATCATGCAATTATTAGATCCTCAAAAACCTTTTAGATGATTATTCATTCAACATACATTCATAACTATATGCCATATATCATATAGTTCAATCATTAGCAATCATAACATATATTAGGGACTTAAGTAATTTGGCATATGTAGCCTTTACTTATAAAAATAATGCATGTATATGCAACAATGACCATGAACATAATAATAAATCATAACCTCTTATCACATGCTATGTAAACCCTTATTCCATTATCATCATATCATCATGCCTATACCATGATTCAAGTGTTCCTAGGTCAATGAAAGTCTAAGATCACTAAGTGCATATAAGGTATAAGGCATCCACACCATAACATATGAAGAGTAATTCTTAATTTACTATAAATCATAACATATCAAAGTTAGAGTATAAACTCCTCTTACAACATCTAGCTACTGTTGGACTAGGATGGATAATCCTAAGTCTTGGACCTCTTTTGATCTTGACAAAAGAGATTTCTCAATCCAAATATTTCCATTAAGTATTATTTTGTAGAATTAAGTTAGACTTTCAATTGGAAGTTGGATGAAGTTCATAATCTTCAAGAAGGCAAAGCTTATCCAAATTCGCGGTTAGCGACTTTTAATTCACGACCGTGACTTAGCTCAAAACAGGGTGAAACTAGGCTAGATGAATTCACAGGCATCGTCACCATCGCAACTCATCTAAAGATAGGAGTATCAAAGTCACAGATAAATTTACAGTCATTATTGTACCTTAGTCACAATCGTAACTTTCATAGTGACTGAAGAGGGAACCAAGTCCACAACCACAACGTGCCAAGTGTCCCAAGTATCTATTGAAGAACAAAATTCGCAATGGCAACATTGTGGGTAGCGACCGGGATTCATGAAGATAAAAAATTCTCATTTAAACAAAAGAATTTGTGTCTTAGTAGCGCCATGTATAAGAACTGATCGCGACTGCGAAGTTTGTAGGCAATTAGAAAGCAACGACTATATTTTCCTAATAGACCAATGAGGAGCTGACACGTGGACTAGCCATTAGACACAAACTAGGTTTTTCGCCATAAATTTTAGCTCCTGTATGGAAATTAGAATGTCGCGACCGTGAATCTTCAGCAGCGACCGCAACTGCCGCCTGTCATGCAATTAATGCAAAATCTACTTAGCATGTCTTAAAGATTTGTTAAGCTTCATAGTCTAGCATCTCTCTGGTGGGTATGAGCTATCAATACTCCAACAAATAGATGTAAATGCAAGAGAATTCATTAACTTGTAACCAAACTCTTGCAAATTTGCTACTCATTTTTTCAATTATTCTTTTATGCTTTAAGTGATTGTTTGGTGTGAGCATTAAAAACCAATTGTAATAGGTTTTAGTGTGAGCCTATGAAAACACTTGAGAAAGGTTTTAGTGTGAGCCTGTTAAAACACTTGAGAGAGGTTTTAGTACGAGCCTTAGAAAACACTTGTAAAAAGTTATTGTGTGAACCTTGAAAACACAAAGTGTGAAAGTTAGGTGTGAGCTTCAAAACACCATTTTGAGTGAGTGAAACACCCAATTGCAGAGAATTGGGGAGTGGACTTAGGGTTGATTAATACCCGAACCACTATAAATCTTTATGTCTTGTCCCTACTCTATCTTTATTCCTCACTTTAATTTTTATTTAAACACCAATTCAACCCCCCCTTCTTAGTGCCTAGGGCCAACAAGTGGTATCAGAGCCAAGTCTCACAAACAAGCCTTAATTGGGTGAGCAAAGTTCATGGCATAATAGGGAATCCACTCACACCTCAAGCCTTACTTTGATGGATCCGACTATACTCATTGGAAGTATAGGATGGAGATTTATCTTAATACAAATGTGGTGGACCTTTGGGATGTAGTTGTCAAAGAATGGAAGCCACCCATTAAAGTAGTGGATAGAATTGAAGAACTCATTCCAAGGAAAGATTGGGTTAAAGCCCATAGGAGGTCAAATGGCAAAAACAATAGGGTAATGGCTATTCTTCTAAGCTCTCTCTATAAGGAAGAGATTGGAACACATATTGCCAAACAACTCATGCCATTTGGAAGACTCTTGAAAACTATCATGAGGGCACAACATTTGTTAAATCTAGTAGATTGGAGATGCACATGATGGAATCAGAGCTATTCGTGATGAAAGACCATGAAAGCATCACTAAAATGATGAATATACTTCTATCCATTGTCATAAACATGAAGAAATTTGGAAGGACTCTCACCAACTATGAGGTAAACACGAATTCTTAAAACTCTTCCATTAGATAAGTTTGGTGCAAGAGTGTGCAACATTTAATAGTCCACCATGAAGATTGGAAAGGTTCATGCGGATGTGTTAATAAGCAAACTCTTAACTCATGAGTTAGGCTTACAAAAGGATGAGCAAATGAAGAAATTAAGGGGCTAAGGAGAAAAATTATAAAAAGAAAAAGAACCTTAGCATTCAAATCCTTAACCAAGGAGAAGGAGGTAGAAACTACCTTAAGTGATAAATAGAATGACAAAGAAGAAGAAGAGCTAGCAATGCTCTCAAAAAGGACTAAAGAGTTAATTAGAAGAAGAGAGAGAGAAGGAGCTTCAAGAAGACAACTTTTAATCCAAAAGAGAGATTTAATGAAGTCACTTATTATGAGTGTGGCAAGCAAGGCAACATCAAATATGATTGTCCTAAAGAAGAGATAAGACAAGGAGAAGAAGAAATGTTTCTCAGCCACTGGGGATGATAGCTCAAGTGAAGATGAAAATGAAGGAGAAGTTGCCAACATTTGCTTCATGGCACAAGAAGACTCTCCAAATAAGGTAAGTACTTCATCTCATTATCATTCAGATTTTGATGATTTTGATGAGATAGATGAAGAGTTTCTAGAGGCTTTTACTATAAGATGTGACAAATACATGTCAAAAATGAAGTTTTATAAGAAAAAATGTCTAAAATTAGAGGATGATTATAAATCCCTCAATGATCTTGTAAGCGAATTGAGAACATCAAATGATGAGCTCAAAAAATCTATGAAAATTCTTTCCAAATCATCTTCATCATTGGCTTTATTGAGAAAAGAGAATGACTCCCTAAAAGAAGAAGTCATTGAGCTTAGAAGCTCAATCTCTAAGTTTCACAAAGGAAAGGAAGCCTTCGACACATTGATTGTGTCTTAAAGGCCACCATTGATTAGACATGGTTTAGGCTTCAATGGAGCCTCCTCATCATCACATACTACATTTGTTAGACAATAAAAAACTTAAACTTTAAGTGTTAAGGTAATTGGGAAGAAAAGTGCTCCCAACACTAATATACCTAAGCCTAAGGGCAAAGGGAAGACCCCCCAAAGCTCAAGAGCTAAGAATCAAAGATCACACCATCCCTATTTGTATAACAAAAAGTATGCTCACACACACAAACAAAAACAATCATTTAGTACTCTTATCACTTGTGCACATGCATGCACTCACATAATCAAAGTATGAGCAGGCCTCCTACTCATACTAAGTTTGTGCATAGGAGAAAGACTCGAAAGTCTAAACTCTAATATCACTATTATATGAAAATTGGGCATATTGATATTCATTATTTTATTAGGAAGGCTCATCTCAAACTAGAGGACCCTTTAACTTCTAACCTCCTAGGACTTAAGTATGCTTGGGTACCTAAAAAAAGGCGACTTACTTTTATTATGCTTGGGTACCAATAAATCAAGCAATTGGCATGTGAATAGTGGATGTTCTAAGCATATGATACGAAATAGAAAGCTATTCATGACATTGATGGAAAAAGAAGGTGGAGATGTCACATTTGGTAACAATGCCAAAGGTAAGGTAATTTGCATTGGAACCATTGGTAAGAATGATTATTCTTTGATTGATAATGTTTTATTAGTTAATGGCTTACAATATAATTTGTTGAGCGTAAGTCAGTTGTATGACAAAGGTAATAAAATCACCTTTGATCCTAGAGAATGTTGAGTCACCACATTCGTGGATGATGAGGTTATTTTCAAGGGTGAAAGGAAAGACAATACCTACTCAATTGACTTAGACAATTTAGCTAACCAATATTTTAAGTGTCTTATGAGGCTTTGACATGCAAGCATGGATCTCCTGCAAAGCCTATCTAAAGGAAAGTTAGTGGAAGGACTCCTTAAGCTAAATTTCACTAAAGACAAGACATGTGGTCCTTGCCAAATGGGGAAGCAACATCAAGCCTCCTATAAATCTAAAAATGTTATAAGTTCTTTTAGACCTCTTCAACTAATTCATATGGACTTGAGATGACCCATTAGTAGTGCTAGCTTAGGTGGAAAACATTTTGCACTAGTTCTAGTTAATTATTACTCTAGGTTTGCTTGGGTGTCCTTTTTAGCTCATAAGATTGATACTTTTGATATTTTAAAAAGTTTTACAAAAATAGTTCAAAATGAAAAGGGTTACTTCATTTGTTCTATTATAAGTGACCATGTAAAGGAATTTCAAAATGAATCTTTTGACACTTATTGTTTTGAGAATGAAGTTTTCCATCATTTTTCAACTCCTATAACACCATAACAAAAAGGTGTTGTAGAGAGGAAAAATAGAACACTAGTAGAAATGGCTAGAACCATGCTCAATGAGTATTCTTTACTGAATCACTTTTAAGCTGAAGCCATTAATACTTCATGTTATATTGAAAATAGAGTTTTTAAAAGACCCATTCTTAATAAAATATCTTATGAGCTATGGAATGGTAGAAAACCAAAGATATCATACCTAAGAGTATTTGGATAAGTGCTATATATTGAATACCAAGGATAATCTTGAGAAATTTGATTCCAAGACCAATGAAGAAATATTCTTAGGCTATTTCACCTCTAGCAAGGCTTATAGAGTCTTTAATAAGAGTTCAATGGTAGTTGAAGAGTCTATGAATGTTGTTTTTGATGAATCTAGTAAACTTGATATTGGGAAATGTGTTTTTATTGATGATTTTGTAGGTGACTGTGAAAAGTTGAAGTTAAAAGACATTACAAGAAGAAAGGATAAATATAAAAGGAAGGAGGTGAATCATTAATATTAGATGAAAAACCACAACATCAACAAAAAGATAAGCTAAGTTAAGATCTACCTAAAGATTCGAGATTCTCCAAATATCACCCCAAGGACTTGATCATTGGTGATACCTCTAACGGTGTAAGTACTAAATCTTAACTTAATCTTTTAGATAATAATCTTGCTTTTGTTTCTCAACTTGAGCCAAAAATTAATTGATGAGGCTTTTGATTATGAGAGTTTGGTGCTTGTTATGCAAGAGGAACTTAACTAATTTGAGAGAAAAAAGGTTTGCGAACTTGTCCCTAGGCCTAAAGAACACTCCATTATAGGTTGCAAATGGGTGTTTAGGAATAAGTTAGATGAGCAAGGTCTTATCACAAGAAATAAAGCTAGATTGGTTGCTAAGGGATACAACCAATAGGAAGACATATATTATGATAAGACTTTTGTCCCCATTGAAAGATTAGACGCCATTAGGATACTTTTAGCTTTTGCATGCTACATGAATTTTAAGCTTTTTCAATTGATGTGAAAAGTGCATTTTTTAATGGAAATATTGAGAAGGAAGCCTATGTTGAACAACTTCCTAGTTTTAAGTCGCATTGTTTTTCCAATCATGTTTTTAAATTGAACAAAGCGTTATATGGATTGAAACAAGCTCTAAGAGCTTAGTGTGAAAGGCTTAGTTCATTTCTTCTGAAAAATGATTTTGAAAAAGGAAAGGTGGAGACCACACTATTTGTTAAAAAACACAAGCAAGATACACTAATTGTAGAAATTTACATTGATGATATCATTTTTGGTGCTACTAATGAGTCTCTTTTGTGAGGATTTGGTAAGTGTATGACTAGGGAATTTGAAATAAGGATGATGAAAGAGCTCAAGTTCTTTCTCGGTCTAGATATCAAGCAAACCAAAGAAGGGATCTTTATCAACCAAGCCAAATACACAAGGGAGATACTTAAGAAATTTGGCATGGATGGTTGCAAAGTAGCCAAAGCCCCCATAAGTGGTACCATCAAGTTAGACAAAGATGAACTCGGTAAGATGGTAGATGAAAAAAGATATTGAGGTATGATCGGATCTCTACTTTATCTTATTACTTCTAGGCCGGATATCATATTTAGTGTATGTATATGTGCTAGGTCCTAATCCTCTCATAATGAGTCTCATTTAAATGCTATTAAGAGAATTTTTAAGTATTTGCATGGAACAATTCACTTAGGATTATGGTATCATAGGGATTCATCCTTTAGTCTCATAGATATTCGGATGCGAATTATGTAGGTAGTTTATTAGATAGAAAAAACACTTTTGGGACTTGCCAATTTATATGAGAATGCCTAGCATCTTGGTTTAACAAAAAGTAAGTATCGGTTGCCTTATCCACTGCAGAAGCTGAGTATGTTGATGCAGGTTGTTATTACACCTAAGTCTTTTAGATGAAACAATAATTGAAGGATTTTGGCAAAGTGATTGATTACATTCCTATTAAATGTGATTACACTAGTGTTGTCAGTCTCTCTAAAAATCTCATCCAACACTTTAGGAGCAAACACATAGATATTAGACACCATTTCCTTAGAGATCATGTCCAAAAGGGTGATTTTATGTTAGAATTGTTGACACAAATCATCAACTTGTGGATATTTTCACTAAACCTCTCAATGAAGAAAGATTGAACTTTATTAAGAAAGAATTGAGAATACTTAATGGCAGTTCCGTAAAGTGAAATATTTGATGTTATGTATGATTGCTATGTGTGTTGATTGTTATTTGTTAATTTGTGACAATTATATGTGTGATTATTGAATTTAATATAGGTTAATTGTGATGTCTTAATTTTAAATTGCAATTGTGCTTTTTAGTAAACATATTGCATAAATTAAGCATCAACATAGTGAAGTGGATCACATTTTTCAAAACTTAACTTTCTATCCTTATCCTTGCTGACTCATAATTCGCAGTCGCGAATTATAAGTCCAAGTTGCCCAGCTGTCAAACATCAAATCATGGTCATGAAAATCTAGCTCCACCATGAATTTTGGTCAAGAATTCAAATTTTTAGCCGTTGTAGTGTGTATTCCCTAGGAAAATTTATCCGTTACTCACATTTTTTAGAAATCACTGTCACAAATTTGAGTAACTACCAAGCCATTAAGTGATTTGACTGCCAACCATTTCCAACTCTTTATTAATGCATTTCTAGCCATTTCTAGCCATTTACAGAGACCACAAATGGCTATAAATACCCCATAAATAGTGATTCTTCTCACTTCACTTCATATATCAAATTCTCTCTCTGTCAAAATTCTCTTATTCTCTCAAAATCTTTCAAACTCCTCCCATGGCTCCCAAGAAAATATCCATAGCAGACAAAGGTAAGGCCATTGCTCAACCATCTGCACCTCTTGCACTCTATCTAATGAAGGGCATCACAAGGGAGGAGAAAGAACACTTCAAGGCAAATTCTTCAAAGATCATCCTCCCCAACAAAATTCCTTCTACATTTCTGTTAGAGATTCTAGGTATCAATGCTGAGTCGTGCATTCCATTCAAACTTAGGTTGGAATGAGTTCATCTTTCGGGATGAACCTGGTTACAAAGAAGTTGTTAGGAAATTCATGTGCACGATTCAACTGAGTCACAAAGCAGATTCTCGACTGAGGCAACACGGGTTAGTTTTTTGGGCCTTTAGTGATCCATTTTTCATTACTTTTGACCAACTCTTATCTCGTTTGAATCTTCAAGTTAGAGAACACATACCTTTCATCATCTCCGCACTTAATGTTATTTACTCCGAGTTTTGGTTGAAAATCTCGATTGAAACTAAACACGACCCCATAACCTCCTTGGCCAAATACATTAAAACCTTCCACTTTGGATACTTCATTGTATCATCACCTTCTCGGTTAATGCTAAAGGTGATGGAAATGAACAAGTATCACAAAAGGACTTAGCATTTCTTTTCTGCCTTGTTAAAAATAAGCTAATCCAAACTGGCATGTATCTTGTGGATCAACTAATCCATATGAGCACCAAACCTAAAAGCCAATTCCATCTTCCATCTCATATCACCGCCATATATCGATTTGTAAAAGCTCTAAATGAGGATAATGAAAAGTTCCTCATTAAGAAACTTCTACCATCACAGAACTTTGTTGATCTCACCTATAACATCCATATCCCTATTCATTGGCATTACCACATGAATATATTCATTGCACAAATGATATGAAATCACATATGAGCATATGCACTATATCAAATGATATGAAATCTCACATGAACATATGCACAGGTAAATAATCATTTAGGCATGTGAATTGCAAAAACACGACAATGACAATTGCACCATTGCATTTGGGATGCTTGAACATATATGTAGTGTTTACATAGTTATATGACAAATTATTTCATGTTGTGTGCTTATTATAGCATCATAAATAATGGTGTTTGAGAGCTCATCTAAAAGTATAAAGAGCATCTAGAAATTTGAAGATGGACGAAGGTGATGAAGGAATGAAGAAAATGGACTAAAAGAAAAACTATTTAACTTTCAACCAATAGGAACAAGCCACCAATCTTTTGTCCTATTAGAGTAAGAATACAAATTATAATTATCTGCCATTTGGGCTGGTAAGAGAGGAGATAAGGTCAAAATACACTAGATGAAAGAGTGAGAGAGAGCTAAAGAAGAAGAAGAAGACGAGAGGGAGAAGAGTGAGCTGCCTAAGGTTTTCTAATTATGGGACAGTTCTCAACTATAATTAACCTCTCATGACATGTTAATCATGCATGGTTAGTGAGAATTATGGAGTAATTGAGGTAGAGCTCTTCGATGGAAGTTGTAATCGAAGAGAACAAGAGCTGATTCTGTTGATTTTACTGTTAGAGCAGAAATTTTCATCTACGATTTCATAACACTAGAAGAGGAATTGGGAAAAGTATAAAACATGAAAGTTGTAGCCTTATGTCTCATATAAATTCATATGAAACAGTTTTACTTTATTCTGTGTGTGTGAAGAGATATGGCTCCATCATCAGGACTAGGTCAAATCCGAACCGAGATGATCTCAGTCTTCTGTTTTGTTATATTTTGATGACTTTATATTCTGATTTTGACAGAGTACAAAACATGAAACTTGTAGGTTTATATTCCCTCTAAATACCTGTTAAGCAGTTTTGATTAATTTTCTGTGTGGAAAGAGATATGGCTCATTCATTGGGACTGACTCTGTATCCAGATGACACACCACCTTTCTTTTAATTCGGTTTTCCAAGAATTTGATGACCATAGACTCAGAATTTGATGATGGTCCTAACTTGAAAGTTGTATATTTATGTCTGATATACATACCTGTGAAATATTTTTTACAAATCCAGCATGGTTGTTGAGATGTTATCCCTTCATCATGACTGGCTGTTAACATGTTACAAACCTGGTCACCCTGATATTGGTCCTTTGTTTTGGTGACCTTATAGACTGAATTAGACAATGAGTAAAACATGAAAAATGTTCCTTTATATGTTTTGAAACTGATGGACTATTATTAGTGCAATTGGACTTGTACAATTTGAGATACACCCAAGAGAGTAAGACCTACTTAGAGTAAAAGGACATTGCAACATTTAAAAATTCACCACATTTTGTGTGTATCTGATATAAGCCTGAAATTTGAATATGTTGTCCCATTATATGTCTAGCTTGTTTAAAAAAAAGAATCAAGCCATTTGGATAATTATATCAGGAGTTATTATTGTGACCGTGTAGCAAGCTCAGGCTGCCATATAAGGAAAATATGTATAAATACTAGGTACACTACCATGAATCATGCCATAACTGCATACCAAGCATTCATAATCATTTTGATATACTTATAACCATGTATGTATCAAATGTTAGGATCTCAATACTTTGAAGAAGCCCTACCATAAAGGTCGGTAACATCAAAAGGTGAGTAGAAATAATAATTGGATTCAATGGGTGTATGTGATAATTGTATGATATGATTAT